>JAMZAV010002206.1:0-100941 GCA_024449915.1 Sweltsa coloradensis
TGATCTACTCAAAGCTTCACTTCTTGTAGCTGGCTCTGATTGGCTTAGAGGAGGATGACGCTAAGGGACTGGTTAATCTCGCTCAACAGACTGCGTAGGCTGACGTCTCTTTTTATTAAATAATATCTCGAATCTGCGTCTTGACTAAAGATTTAATTTCTAAGACCAACTTCAAAACAGAGAGATAAGAACCTTTTAGCGAAAGCCAAAGGTTTATTATGAGATTTTCAATCGATTCGTTTGAGTAGAAATAAATAATATTTTCTTGTAGGTATTTTATATTTCTATGAAGTCTATGAAGTTTTACTATGTGCATTTATGTACTTAGGTTTATTTATTTACGTTCAAAATCAAACGTGTTTCAAACTGAATAGGATACACGCAGAAGGAGGAGGAATTAAGTAAAACTTGATGATATGTGACTCGCGGGAAATCTAGATTAGTTGCAACTGATGCTCCATAGGCTTTATTTCAAACACAATCAAGCTATTAGTGTATGTGTTTTTTACAAAGTATTATATTTATATGGAATACATCAATGTTTCTTCACCATCAATACTAAATTATAAGTACATTGACCAAACCTTCGTTTATTCGTCAGTTGACTTTGTGTAAAAAGTTCCACCTCCATCATGGTAATTTGTAATAAAGTTAAATAATTGAGTTTATGTAAACGCTTCATTTGTAGACATCAACAGTATTGAAATTGGCCATTACCGGTAGCATTTGTGTTTTGCGGTTGAAGAGGGGGGGGGGGGGGGGGTGGGCGGGGTAGCAGCTAACTAGTTATGAATTTAGAAATTTACAGAAAAATTATTGGGTCGACCACCATCCGGATATTTTTCGAACTTACTGTTTTTCGAGCTAGGTCCCATCGGCAAAAACTCCCATAAGAAATAACTTGGGGACGATCTTTATGCCCCTGACCTTGGAGGATTTTGATACAAAAAAATACTGACCATTTTTGACGTACTCAACAGTATTTTATGTAAATCCTTTATATTTTGTTTTGTAATTTGGGCAAGTGGTTCGGTCAAAATATGCTGATTACCAAGAAGGGTGTGATTTTGGAATGCATATTTTTGCGTGTTTGAGTGTATATTTGTGCACAGTTTCAAGACACGATGTTATAAAGGGCCATTTTAGATTGGTATGGTGCTCTAGTATCTATGTGGAACAAAAAAGAAGCAGGTTAAAGCCGATTTAAGAAATTTCATTATCAAAAAAATTGAAACATTCGTGTACAACCACAGTTACAAGATATAATTTATTAAACAATCATTTCAGTGAAGTATTATTATGTTATAGATTATGTGGTAAAAATATTTTTTGGGATTATGGCCCCTTTAACACTCTGTCGATAGCAGACACTAAAGAGACCCCCCCCCCCCCGTTTGAGATAAAGCCCCGTTTTGATCTTGGTATTTACCCACCCCCAAACTCAGAAAACACACCCAAGTCAAAGATTTATTAATTTCTGGTTCGCAAGTGGTCTGCGAAGCAAGCTAATATGGGCGTTTTATTTATTATGTTATCGGATATACCTACACAAAATTATTCTTGAAAAAATGCGAAGTTTCCTGTTGCGTGGGTTGCATCCAGACAGTTGGTGGAAGCTTGTATAGCAAGTAGTAACTTAAATTGATTACTCCCTGCTTTGCTGTTCCTGATTTTTGGCAAACCTCATATTCGTTTGAGTGGGATCGTCTAATAAATCTATTTTTTTCTTTTCGTTTTTCTTTTTTAATGTGTTTTTTCTTCTTTTTTCTTTCTTTCTTTTTTTCCTTTCATTTTTCTTTTTTCTTTTGCTTTTATTTTCTTTTTTCTTTCTTTTTTCTTTTCTTTTCATTCCCCACCCCCTTTTTTATATATTCGATTCATTCATAAATTGCATTTAATATCCTTTTTATTGATATCAATTTGTGAGTATTTAATGCATTGTTGTAATATTACTATTTCAAGTTCATTGTTGTGTCTGCATCTAGTAATTAGATTTATTTAGTTGTCCTCCTCTATAAATCAGTTTTTATAACTGAATAGAATAGACTTTAAATAAATAAATAATTAAATAAATCTTTAAGTAACTGACAATGATTCAACCCATTTGTCACCCACAAGGAATTATCGTATCCCAATCAAATTTAGCATGTGTTGATTGATTGGACATTGCTTAACGTCTCATATTTATGCAACTTGGCTAATCGAGACGAAGGGAGGGACGTAAGGGATGACGCGGGGGGACAAGGGGTGGACAGGCCTGTGCTGGTCAGAACCAGCCACAAGCGTATGGGGAGGGCAGGGGTTTCCCCCACGTCGTGGTCGTCTCTGTCTGTGTCATTATCCGTCCGTGTTGTCATTGTCGTCGCCGTCGGGGAGGTAGTCAAAGGGAAGGGGAAAGTTCCCCGACGACGACCCAAAGCTCGCCATTAGTTTCAGGGAGTGAAACTCCCCTACTCACGGGTCAAACCACGAGAAGGTTGCGAGTTGGACTTTGATGGCCCTAGCATGTGTTGTCAGGTACCTAAATCCCCCTGATTATGACAGTTTTTAAGTTTATAACAATTTTTATGATGACTGGGTGACACCTCGAAAAACACTCCAACTCTGCTTGCTCTATAAGATGTCGCGCTTGGCTGCGGCGCCTGACGGGCACCTATATCTCGAACTATGATTGTGATTGAGAGGGGTAAACGAACATTCAGACGTAAACTCCAACATAATCAATCAATCAATCAATCAACAAACAAACGTCTATTTATTCTCACTCAACATCATCATCATCGTTCAATTGCTTTTACTGATTTCGAGGATTTCGAGTTTTAAAAAATAATGATAGAAAGAGAATTATTCATGTATGTATTGACGTAATCACAATGCTGTAAATCTGTAATGAACTATGAAGCATAATTTTATAGGACTGTTAAATGTTCCTTATAACCTAAAATACATTTAATCAATACAATATTTCTGGTATTTTTAATACCATTTTAATGTCAACTTTTAATTGCTATTTGGAAGGGGTTCTGAACAACCCAAAGCCATAGAACTATTGTGGTATAACTTTGATTTGTTCACACCAACTTTTGTACATCTTTAGTGCATTATATTGAAATGATAAAAGGTCGTGGGTTTCACTCCGAGTCAAACTTGCAAACTTTACACTTCTACTTATGCGGCCTCCACTGTTCAAAGGGATTCTTACAGAGGACAATGTTTCAGTGAGCACAGCATCGCTTTCCGTCCGTCCGTCTGAGCGCGTGTCACATCGGGTATACTAGTATCTATGGTCACATCTCGCAATCAAAGCCGAGCACGACCTCCGATTGACACGCGTATTTTCCTTGAGATTGACATGATGTATCAGGTGATCTTGGGGGCCATGGGTTGGTGCTAACCGCACAGAAAGTATTAATATTGATGTATTCCCCCACATTTTACATTTAGAACAAAAGAGAAACGTCGCTTTCTATTTTGAATACTCCCATACATCTATAACTAACCAAGACACCTGACGTTGCTACATGAGCCATACAGCGTCACGACGCCCCATACAACGTCACGACGCCCCATACAACGTCACGACGCCCCATACAACGTCACGACGCCCCATACAACGTCACGACGCCCCGACAAGAAGATTACTTTACCAAATTACCCTCATTGTTTATCTAGATCGGGCTTCTTTCTCCGGAACTAAATTGCATTTAGATCGCATAAGTCCCCCCCCCCCCCAACGCACCAAGGAATTGACGAAGCGAAATGTTTAATTAAGGCTGCGAAGAGGATTACTTGTTAAAATTTCAGGAGTTTCCCAAACAGGGTAGGCGCCCTGCTATTGATTAGGGCACGGCGTGAGGTGTCTGACAAGCGAGCGTATCCAAAGGGCGAGTATTGTCACTAAAGACAAGCAATTTAAAGCGAGCCAAACAGGTTTCTTTTAAAAAAAGTTTTTAAAACCTTCTCATATATGCGCCAAGCGAGCGTATTCGGGAGAGGTTTGTCACTAAAGACAAGCAATAAAAAGCGGGGCCAAGCCACATTTTTCTTTTTTTAAAAAGTTATCTAGGGCACGTAGTCCGGCAGACAAGCGACGCAAATGCTTAGCGCACCGAACTCCCCCCTATATACACTACAAGAGGGGGGGGGGTTTTCACTATCTGCACACCCCCGCCCCGAAAGAGTTAAAATTTGAAATCGGTATATGACTGGATGTGGTCCATGACATACCAAAAAAAAATCAACCCACCCACAATCGTTCTGTTTTAAAAAAAGGCTCTCAACATCGTCAAATTTCCCTTTAGGCGGCTGGGGCTTGTGGTGGGGCGGGATTTGGTATTTGGGTGGGTGGGTGGGGGGGTGGGGGGGTGGATTTCTCCGCGGAGATTTTCTTTACCTACAGAGAAAAGGGAAATCTTAGAACTATAAACTTGGACCCACTTAGGTTTTAGCGCAGTGTTTTTTGTTTCAAAACCAAAACGGAAACAGGGCCCGGGGAAAATAAAAATTTGGATGATAATCAAAACGGTAATTCCCAAGGCGTGGTAATTTTAAAAACTTAAATTTTTAAAAAACAGCTTTTAAACCCATTATAAAATCTTGCGTCCAAAACAAAAGGGGCTAAATTTGGGATGCCCATGGCCCCAAAATGCAAAAAAACATATTAACTTTAAAAAATGAATCATCAAAAAAAAACGCAAAAACTGAGTGTTTAAAAACGTAAAAATACATTTGATATTCTCTTTCTTTATCACTTTTGAATATGGAAAGCAAAAAAAGGTTTAAAGGGTACCCTAAAAAAAAAAAAAATTATCAAAAGTGGTAATTCCGTACTCTTTTGAATAATAGCTATACCCAGAAAAAGGTTTATCTTAAACTTTGAAACTTTGGGCCCCCACTAATGTACCTCATATAACAAAACAGGGGAATTTGGGGCCGGGGAAAACAAAAAACAAAATCAAAATCAAAACCGTAATTTTCCCGGGCTAGAATTTTTACAAACTTGAAATTAAACATGCTCTTTAAACCCTTTTAAAAAATCAAGGCTTTTGCTAGTGCGTTGGTCTTTTTTGGGTTGCGTATTGCTTCCAAAGCAGAAGGCCAGGGTTCGATTCCCCCCTAAAGTAGAAGTTTTTTAACTTTTGATTTTTGGGCTTAAATCTACGTTCTTGTCTTAGGGGTTTGTAAACGGTGACTTTGGGGCCGTCCTACAAAATCAAAACGCGAATTCTCGGCGTAGTAATTTTATACAAGCTTGAAATTTAAAAAATGCTCTTAACCCTTATAAATACTAGTGCTTATGCTAGGCGTTTTGGTCTTGTTGTTGCTATTGCTTCCAAGCGAAGGGGCCCAAGGTTCGATTCCCCTTTAAGTCAAAGTTTTTTTTTCTTTGATTTGGACTTAAGTCTATCAGTTCTTGTCTTTGGAGTTTGTAAACGGGGACTTTGGAGCCCTCCTAGCAAAATCAAAAAGCGTAAACACTCAGGCGAGTAATTTGTAACAAGCTTGAAATTAAACATGCTCTTAACCATTATAAATATCTAGTGCTTTGCAGTGGTTTGGGTTTTTTTTTTTAGCGTATTGCTTCCAAGCGAAGGGGCCCGGTTCGATTCCGCTCAAGTCAGAAGTTTTTTTTTCTTCGATTTGGACTTAAGTCTACAGTTCTTGTCTTAGGAGTTTGGAAACGGTGACTTCGGAGCCGTCCCCAGCAACGAAGCACAAAAAAATTTCAAGTTGTTTTGGACGGCCTGTTGATTTGGCTTTTTCCCGGGATGTTCGCATGTCCATACCACTGATTGATATATTTTCCCATTAAAAATATCGATCTTTTGGGTTTGGGTTTTCGCTATCGTCGTTCGTCGGGGCCGCAGGGTTGGCTTGGTCGCTTTTTATTTAAAGTCCCCCACTGAAAATCAGTTATAATAAATAGGGGAAAACTCTAAAAAAAATTTATTTATTTATTTTTTAAGGGGTTCTTTGGGGGGGCCCGGGGCCCCCAAAAAAAGTAAAAAAAAAAACTTTGAATTAACAAATTTAACATTTTAAAGTCCCTCATTCAACCTTGTAGCGAAGAACAACAAAAAGATGTGAATCCCCCCAAAATACAAAAAAATTTTAAAAAAGAGGCAGCCAAGTCTCCTTAAAAGCTTCGGGTGAATCTGTGAGATATAGAAGTTTTTCCACTTTTTATTTTTTCTCCCTAGTTTCGCTTTTAAAATATGTAAGATCATTTCGCCTGTTTTACGAGCGCCAACCCAAAGATTTTTTTTGGGAAAAAGTAAAATTTTTTAAATCGAAATCATAAAAAAAAGACTTGGGCCCTTAATTTGGGGATGGCCAAAAATTTTTTTTTTTTGATTTTGAGTTTAAAAATTTTACTTTTTTACCACAAAAATCGTTGGCCTGGGGCTCGTCAACAGGCGAAATGAACTTTCATATTTTCAAAACGAAAACTAGGGAGAAGAATAAAAAGCTGGCTAAATTCTAATCTCACAGCATTCACAGCCGAAGACTTTTGAAGGAGAGCTTGGTGCCCTCTTTTTTACAAATTTTTGTATTTTGGGGGGGAAAACCTTCTCATATATCCGCTCACAAGCGAGCGTATCTCAGGACGGGGATTGCACTAAAGACAAGAAATGAAAGCGAGGCCAACCCCGGTTTCTTTATTACAAAGTTTTTAAAACTTTCTCTTTTAATGCCCCACAAGCGAGCGTATCTCAGGCGGGGGTATTGTCACTACAAGAAATGAAAGGAGGCCAAGCCACAGGTTTCTTTTTTTAAAAATTTATAAACGTTCCATAATGGCTACAAGTTAAATATAACAATCAATACAAAGTTTTCAATGAAAAACAAAAATTTAGTATTTTTAAGTAAGTTTGTGAATATTGAAGAAAATGAGAAATTTTTTAAAGAAGTATGAAGATTAGAAAAAAAAATTGTAAAATGAACATCAAAAAAACTCTTACCTATTTAGGAAAAGACGTTTTCAATATTCATATTTAAGGAGTGAAAGTAAATAAAGTATTCAATTGATGCTCGTAATTTATTAAATTGTGTAAGTGTTGGGGACGTTTTCATTCAAAATTAACTCTCAAAATATGTAAATTTTATCTTATTTTTTAAAACCTTGGTTCTTTTCAATCCAAAAATTTTTATGATAGTTGGTTTTTCTCTAAAAACCCCTGTAAAATTCTTCATTTAAATATATATTAATAAAATATACCCACGCTTTTTAAAAATTTTTGTTATTCAAAAACCCTTAAAAGCCAATTTTTATTTTACTAGAAACAGCGTTTCTGGAATTAATGAATACTTTTCCATCATAGGTTTTTTTTAAAAAAACAAATAGCTTATTCCCAAAAAAATGTATCAAAACAACCTAAGAAAATTTAACCAAAGTAGATAAAGTTTTTTACATTTCTTCTTTAAAAAATACTATAAATAGCCTTTTTTTTCAAACCAATTTGTTTTTGTGTGAGAAATGTGGAAATCTCTTTCTCCTTTGGGCTTTTGCTTGTTTGTTTTGATATTTTTTTGATGTTTAAAAATTTATTTTTTAAAAAAATGAGACTAAAAGTTTCTTTAAATTTCCAAAACGTTTTTTTTTATTTTAACATAAGAGTTTTTTTCCATAAATTTTTTAATTTAGGTAATGAAAAGTTACTTCGGAGGGAGGGCAGGGCCGGCGGCTATGAAAGTTCCCGGAAAACTCATTGCCCCAGTTCGGAAAAGAAAAAACGTAAAACCGAAAAACTACCGTATCGCAGCCGTACGCAAACCCCGATTCTCGATTTTGTCGCGGCAACGGGGTTTTTTCAATCTAGGGAAAACATTCCAAGTACGAGGTATCCCGCCCTCCCGCCGGGGCTTAAACCCGCGGACGCGACTGGTTTAATGGTAATATTCAAAAGATAATCCATTAAAAAAAATAAAAACAAATAGGAATCTTTATAAATTTTTTTTAGAAGTCAAAGGGGTTTTTTAAATTATTTAAGAAAGTTTCAATGAAAAGAATACAATTCACGAAATTTGAAAAAAAAAAGCTTTCTCTGCACGTCGATAAAAAAGAATTTTTTTAAAATTTTTTGCAGCTATTACTAAAAGAAAAGTCAATTGAACGGGGAAAGAACAGAAATTTTTCCAAGGCGATAGAAAATGAATTTCCCTGTGACAAGATAGAGATGTGAATTTTGATAGGTTTTTCCCGTTTAAGTAGCGAAAACGTTCTTTTAAAATTCATTGGGACGCTTTTAAAAAAGCGTAGTCTCGAATCGCTTTCTTTAGATAGAGAAAGGAAGAGGGACAACGCGTGTCTTTTCCCCAAGTTATTGTTTTAAGGTACATTTAATTTATTATTATGGAAAGTACTTTTTTCCTTAGGAAATTTATCAATGATTTTTAAGAGACCGTTGGACATTATTTAAAAAAGAAACCCAAGATGTCGCAGAACCCTCAAAAAAAATCTTCCAAATATGCCTGTTTCAAGATGTTTCCCTTTTGGATGGTGCTATGCTTTACTTTGCTCAAATTTTACATTTTATTTTTTTGTGCGCACCCATGTACTTATTTTTTTCGTTGTCCCTTTAATGAATCCAAATTTTTTTAAAACTAAATTGATAGACGTATACATAAATAAACGAAAAACATAAGTTTATTTGTGAACCCAAAGTCCCCTACCCGTGCGACGTGGAAATTGACCTACATTAAGAGTAAACTTTTTTTAACCAAAAATGTTAGGAATAACACTTTGTTTTTCGGTTTTTTGACCATTTGTTTTCCACCTAAAAATAAAAATTTCCAAAGCTTTTTCATGTGTTTTAAAAAAACGATT
Source organism: Sweltsa coloradensis (assembly GCA_024449915.1). Lineage (NCBI taxonomy): Eukaryota > Metazoa > Arthropoda > Insecta > Plecoptera > Chloroperlidae > Sweltsa > Sweltsa coloradensis. The sequence continues at coordinate 8,828 of JAMZAV010002206.1, forward strand.
CACAAACACAAATTGTTTTACATTGTTGAATACCAAATCCCAAACAAACAAAAATATACGATTAGCTTTACCTTTAAAGATCGTTCAGTCTGTGGTGCTGTTGGACCTGGCTCTCGTCTCGATACCCCGGGAAAAACCCCTTGGAAAACCTTTTAAAGCTTCTTTAAAAATAAAAAAATAAAACACCCCCTTCCCAAATTTAAATTTAAATAAAAAGGGGTTCTCAAGACCCCCAAAAACCCCTCCTAGCCAACACTTTCTATCTCAAAATCCAAAATTTACAAAGACTGATCTAACAAAAACTGACCTAATCAATACTCAGCATGTACATCAAAAAAAAGCACCCCCTAGCATAATGTCCTTAACATTCGTCTATAAAAAATAAGTGATGAATAAAAAGGGTTTTCCTTGATATTCAGTCGCCAACATATTCGTTTTTCGGAACACTTTTTGTCTGCCTGGGAAGCCATAAAACTTTCAATTCCCCCCAGTACTGTACTTCCCAGCTTTTACTGTAAAACCCTTTCCTTTTGGGGGGGTTGCAATTTCAAATCATGGCTTCAATCACCATTCCGGGGCATTCAATAATTGCATTAAAAAAAGTTTTGGTGTACTGGAATCTTGGGGAGGGGATTTAATATAGAAGGATCATCCTCCAGTTATAACCACCCTCTACTACATCTCCAATTTTGACAATCTAGAAGAAAACTCTTTCCGAGTTCCAAACTTCATCCAAATGCAAGTTTGGTTCGGTGACTTCAATATTATCTTTTTAAAAACCATCAAATAATACGTTCTTTCCCAAGACATTCTAAACTCCTTTGGTCTAATAGCGTCAGTATTCACTCCAACACGTAAAACCCTCTACCCCTCTACTTTATAGACAATATATTCACCACGTTCAATTTGGACCCCTTCAAGGGGAAACTTTACTATAACTCGTGTTTATCAACCATTTTGCACTCTTCCTTAAAATTTGAATTTTTCAAAAACTGGAGTGGCCCAACTGGGACCTAAAAGAAAATTAATGAAAAAAATATTTTTAAAATTTCCCTTTGAACCCCCTTCAAGATGAGCTTGGGGCTGTCAAAATAATATACTGTAATGAGTGTTTTGATGCATTCCTCACAATAGTGATCCCTTTAAAAAGCTTTCCAGTTAACAAGAAATACTTTTAAACCCAGTTAAATAAAAAGAAATGGATTACAACTGAGATTCGCTCAGATCTGCCGACCTCGGAAACCTACATGCACTTGTAAGGAAAAACCACTTGCCCCTTTTCATAAAGGCAATAAAATCGTTTAAAAAATTTCACTCAAAAAATTTAAAATAGCCAAAAAAAAATTTAACGATAGCATTATTTATTTTCCACAAAAAATTAGGGTTCCGGGAAACATATCAGATCGAGAATCTCATCTACTTCACCTAAAACATGGCAATTGGGGTTTGATGGGAAAAGATCTAATCCTTTTGAGGTTGCTAATTTTTCAACGTGTTCTTTAAAGAATTAGTGCTAACCTTTTTTAAAAAACCCTTTTTGGTCTGATATTTTGAGACAATCAAATCATTTTTTTTATTCCAAAAATCAAAAGAAATTTGAAAATAATGAAGAAAGTAGCTCCTAAGTACTCGTGCGGACAGATGGCAACCTGTGCCACCTAGTGAAATCAATTAAACTCTTTACATTGCCTCTACCCAACATTATAAACATGTCTTTTAAAAAACGGCATTTTCCCACAATTTTAAGCAATCAAACAATGCCCGTACACAAAAAAAAAGAAGGGTATTTTAGATAACTATCGCCCAATCTCTTTACTCTCACTTTTCAAAAATTTTGAACTCGTAATGTAAAATTTGACTTACCTCCTTCTCAAAAAATCACATTCTAATGCAGTCAGCAGGGCTTCCTTTTGGGGAAATCTACGACGACAGCTATTTTTTCATATCTGTCTCGCTTTACTCTGCTTTAGACAGAGGAGATAAACCCCTTTGGGCTCTTTTTTGATATGAGCAAAGCTTTTTATACAATCGACATGGAATTCTCCTCAAAACACTACATTTCCTTTGGCATTATCGGCCCTGCACCAGTTTGGGTAACGTTTTCTCACTAACCGCAAACAAACGGGGAAAAAATGTCATCGAAATCACACTTTTTCAATATCTGACCCACTCCCATAAATGTGTGTCCCCCAAGGGCTACGCTTGGGCCCTCTATTTTTTTTAAATTATTAACATCTTCCCAAACTTCTTAAAATGGAATATTTCCCGGACTTGTAAAACTTTCCTCCCTTATATGCGATGACATCAACTCCCTCCCCATAGCCCCCCAAAAGTAAATTCAATGTGCTAACATCAGCTGCAAATTCTCAAAATATCACAAATATCATCATACTGTAAAGTTTGTAGCTGGGTATCCAAACGATAAAAAAAATTTTTTTTAAATTTTTTAAAAGCATCGCAAACCCCCTTAAGCCCCCTTTTCGTCTGGATGGTAAAAAGTATAGCAAGGCACCTCCCCCCCCCCCCAAAAAATTCAGGGCTTCTGTGAGTGGCCCCTTGGAGGCTTCCACAATCCAGACATGGCACCGCGTTGCTAAGTGGTTGTTTAGCTTGAAAGGGAAAAACTTCTTGTGGCCCCACTACGTTACTCCCCGGGATAATTCAAATTCAGCAATTATCTCATAGCAGTTCTATTTTTGGGGACTCAAGCTGCAAAAGAATATTATAATTCAAAAAAGGGCGGGGAGAAAAATCGCCGTATATCAAGGCGACATTTTTATGTAAAAAAACATTTTACTAATCTTCATATTTGACTCTTAATCTGAATTAATTTTGTCAGCTTCCACATTTCACATCTATCCTGAACGTTTTTTAACAAAGCAAAAAACCCCTCCATAAACGGTCTAACTCTAACATATTTCATTTCCCACTTTCAACCATTTTCCCATTAAAAAAATCCAAGCTACCCCGTAGTAAAATTTACAATAAATTTCCCCCAAACCATCAAAAAAAATACTCCAACATCATTAGAATTAAAAATTAAATCTTTTCTCATTCATAACCCCCTTTTTTCCTTTGAGGGAAATTTCCTTATTTTCAAAAAAAAGAATTTAACTAACACATTTTGTGTCCATCTTTCCTTTTTGTCCTACATAACGTATGTATTTTTTCTTTTTATTTTATTAATTTTTTCTTAAAATTTATTGTATTATATTTTAATTCTAATTCTAATTACTGTGCTAGTTTTTTCACTCCCTCTCTCTCGGAGAGGGTATATTTTACTAGTACAATCTGTGAATAAAGAATAAAGAAATGAAATGAAGTTCGGCCCCGGTTGATTTATGTGGGACACGTTTTTGAGTTGAGAAGCTGTTTCCTGCCTTCTTTTTACCTTTTTTACCTGAGCCTTTAATGTTTTTAAAAACATTTAAACTTTGTTCGTTTACTTAAGATAGGGACGACCGCTAACATTAAAACTTCGCGAAATTACCTCATTTTTGTAATATCTCACAAAAAGCCACGCAAAATCGAAAAGGGGGATAATAGGCCCTATGTAGTTTTGTTAGAATTATACCCTGCAATAATGTTTTTTAAAATATTACAATCAGTGGCTATTTTAATTACAGAATAAATAATTTTAATTTAATTCGTAATTAAAATCACTATACTGATAAATATAGTTGTAAAACATTTTTACATTTTTTTTTTTTTTTTAAGGAAGGACTAACGCCCGAGTCGGAATCTTGGTACACGCAGAAGATAAAACTTCTGATGTGGTTCATGCATTTTAAATTTCCTTTGAAGTATGTGTTAAACTGTGGCCATCAATTTCCGTGGGAAAATGTGTTAACGGTGCATTGCTCTGTTTTTGACAAGTTTTACATCATATTTTCCAATTTTCAATTTTTTCGTTTTATTATTTTGTTTCTTACAGAGCGAGAGTTTTGGGGACGTAATGATTTCTTACGCATGCTGCATGATTCTGGGTTTACCCTCACTTGAAAATAACTAAAACTTGAAAAAATTCCTAGATTCGAATACGAAAAATCAACAAATTTATTTTACGCTATACAAAGAGGCATTTTATGTAATTTATTTCGTGTGTAAATTTAAGAGAAAATTCCAATTAATATTTTCAAAAATTAATTTTTCCCCGTAAGTAGAGTTACTCCGTTCTTTAGTTTTTTTATTTAAATGCTTTTAATGCAGCGATGAAATTCATCTCAGCAATCCAGTAATAACCAAAAATTTAAACCACTGGCGATCTTTTTTTTTTTTTTTCATAATACATTTTTAAACTATGTGACATTGCAGAGAATTGTTTAGTGGTGAAATTACGTTTTTAAAAAAAAATCATCTTGTTTTAAAAAGTCAGTTTCTGTCATGTACACATTTTTAGAACTCATAAAAGTCTACCAACACCCCCTGTCACTTTTACTGAGATCAGTGTTTTTGATTTTTTAATTTACACTTCTACATGTTCTTACCCATTTTTCAGCAGAACATCTTAAAAAGTCAACCCCAAACTCAGCACGCCTCATTTAATTTTACAATATCGTACGTGTATTTAGCATTGAAAAAAGTGAAAAATATTGTTAAATAAATCAAAAACCAATATTCAAGCATTGTCAATTTTTTCACTATATGTAACTGAAATCCACTTGTCGTCGGCTTGTCGTGGTTTGCGTAGCAGACTTGTATTTGTTGCTCCCTAGGGAATGTTAAACTGTTGTAGACTACACGCCACAGAGGGATGCAACCCCCCCCCCCCTCACACACACTACACAATATGTATATAATTGTCACCGTAATCTATTTCATATTTTCGTAATTGTTTCGTAATTTATTTTAAATTAATAACAAATCTTTCTCCGAAGAAATCTCTTTTCTGCGGTTTATAGCTGGCTCGTGCAAACACAATTAAGTATGGTAAATTAAGTACGAAATACATTGTATTAAATATGTGTTAAGAGTCGTTTAAGATAGGGAACAACACTAGTTATTTATTTTGATATGATAACATATTTTAAAATATCTGGTCGACGAAAATACCCATAATAATTGCGACATTTAAGAAACCTTTTATGGCCCTTTAACATTTTCGCGAAACGTTCTAAATTTGAATGGCAATTTTTTTGTTTCTTAATACCGTACACTTTTTTGTGTCTATGACTTGAACGTGATGGTTTGAAATGTGTATCTTTGCAAATCGTGCATTCTGCGAGGATTTTTGTTATCCGGAGAATTCATTGACCAAATAAAAATGTATTTTCGATTCCACACAGACAAAATTTAAATATTACGGCGGTTATTTGCGTTCATCGGTTTTTAGGAGCTTTGAGATAAATCAAACTATATTTTTAAAAATATAAATTATTTCAAAAATGGTTATAATTTAATTAATGTTACGTTTACAGTCGTATTAAAACATTATTATGCTCTCATTTTTATATTAACTATAATTTAAGACTTTCGTGGCCCGTATATAAAAAAGGTGTGAATCGAGTCATTTCGCCGCGTCGCGTGTTTACACTTGCTAGTTTGTGGGTTCGACGTTGAAGCGGTGAAATGAACTGTTTCTCACCTTAAAAACCCAATAAATTGTTTTTCAAAGACCTTTTCCTTCACCAAACCTTTTTTTTTTAAATTAAAAGTGTTCATTTCAGAGTCGATAAAGGAGTTTCTACTTCCTTATCGATTTTGTCCATAGAAAAAATTCAACAATAAATTCAACAAGTGTTCTTTTTCTTTCAGTTGGAGAATTCTGGCGACCCGTTGGACTTTGTGAATCCTCAGCCGTTGTCCTATTGGACCTGCGTATATTTCTTGATCGTGACCATGTCGACCGTGGGGTATGGTGACATCTACTGTAAGACCGTGCTTGGTAGAACTTTCCTCGTCTTTTTCCTTCTAGTTGGCTTGGTGAGTCAGTGAACTAGAAGTACTAAGAAAAAATTATATTGAATAAAAGTAGCAAGTCTGTTGAGCAGGTCACGCCAAAGGATTTGACAATGCTATATTAAACATACGGTTTATGTGATAAGTAATAATAAATAACAATTTAACTCATTCAGACCACGCGTCTATTATAATGGACATATCATTTTTGATTTATGTTTTTTAAATTTGAATTGAACTTTTTTCAATTTGGCAAAAATTCAAATTCACATTTTTTAAATCTCATTTTGATAGGACGAATAGTACCTTTTTTAGAGAAGATTAAAAATAAAAATCTTCAAAAACGGAAAAAAAAATTTTTGGTTTTTGAAAGGAAATTTAATGTATTTCTAGTATTTCTGTATTTGGATAGAATCAATAGCAAAAATCCAACAATTTAAAAATCCTTAAAAAAATTTAAAAAATTGATATTAAATGTTTTTTCTTACATTATGTCCTATAGCGAGTGTATATATCTATCATGAAATAATTTTAAATTTTGTGGAATTAATTATGGTCTGAATGAGTTAAAAGTATCTAAACCTAAATAATTTAATGTTAATATTCAAAATTTGTAACCTTAATCGTTTTTGTCATCAAATTAAAAATAATTTACTAATCCCCCCCCCCCTAAAAAAACAGATTGTAAGATATGGTTAATTATGCTTAAAAGTAATTTTAACAAATAATAAGTCCATTTAATTTACGTAAATATTAGTAATAAAGTCAGTTAGCAATAAATAAAGTAGCTTTTTACATAAATTGTAAAATAGCTCTAAAATCTAAAGAGGTTGAGACGTGTGTTTTGATGATTTTTTTACATTTTCGTTAGTCTTGCACAAAATTGTCAGTTTTATCAAATAGTCTTTGGTCGGCCAACATCAGGAAACCACAGGTAAGCTTGACAAGTGATTTCAAATGTTCAGTCCTTCAATTAATTCCATAAATTTATTATTATCATTTAACTTAGTTAAAATTAACTCAAATAAGTTGTTAACGTAACCGAATTTCTTTAAGCAACAACAGTAACCTGTTAAAATTACATTTTATAATAAATTATGTCGGGTTGAGATGTAAATTTTTAAATATTCCCTTAACTTGTTCGCTAATATGTCGATCTCTTTTGGCAACACCTTCTTTGATTACGATATTAAATACAATCAACTGTATCTTTATAATAGTTTAGGCTTCTTTATTACATCAAATTAATTAAAATTGCATTCATTAAGGAAGATTAAAAAACAGCCACCACCAGTGGCGTATCCAGTGGGGGGAGGAGGGGGGACAAGCCCCCCTCCCTTTTGCCCCAAAAAGAGTGAAAGTGCACTTTAACGTTGCAATGGAGAATATCGAATAACTGTTTTATCTCAATACTAAAGCAATTGATACCATCTGACCAAAATAAGATTTTAGTAGATACAAAGTTGGTCATTGTGATGCATTAAAACGCACAGATTTTCACCAAAAAGGCCTTGAAAGAGAAAATGTTTACCCTTACTTAGCCTTCGGTACATCTATGAATTAAATGGTTGGACCCCCTTTATGAAATCCTGGATACGCCACTGGGCACCACTGATTTTAAGCGGTTGCGTTTCCCAATTGTTCGGAATCCGTTTGCTTGCTTCGTCAGGGCGAGATAGTTTCGTCGTCCTGACGAGACCGCCAGACGAACTCCACGCATACTGTGAAGGTACGTTCGTTTACGTCAGTGGTATTCTTCTTCTTGTTTTTGTTATTGTGTTCTTTTTCTTGTTTATTTAATTATTCTAATATTCTTTCCAAAGTTAATTTCAGATATTTAATTTTTAAATTTTTGTTCAATTTTCAAAACTGTAAGATATCTCTTGCTGTCAATACGACGCTTACTCTGCTTGCTTCAAGCTCTCTGCCTCGTTCTTCTCGAAACAGCTTCTCAAAGTCTTTGGAAATCGAAGACCTGCTTTTTGGACTTGTGAAGGATATTTTTGCCAACCCGGCCGCTACATTGCTCTCACCATTTGCAAACATAGTATAATTTGGTCTTTGGGCGCTGGGCAAAAAAAATATTTTCTGCCCAGCTTTTGCAGTAAGAATATCCACTGCGAGCAAAGTTTTGTGTTGGGGTTTCGTTTTTAGGCTAAGGGAAAGTAAAATTTACCATCACTTTCTTCTCTCGTATGTTTTATTTTCCTTTAGACTCGTCCACTGTCTCTCAAATATAACACATACCTTTCTCTTGTCCGGTCGGCCCGTGCAACAAGTTCTGATATTCGCGATAATCTGTCACAGCGCTCGTGTACACTGTGAGTGATATGTTGGTAAATCAAAGAGATTTCTTATTGATTCTTGTTAACTGATTTATCCAAGTATAATGGTGTCATTTTGGGCAACATTTTAAATCATTCGTTTAACTATTAAATAGCTGAAGAGATCGTTTACAATGATATAAACAACACAATATTGTATTTGTTTAGTTTTTTTTAAATATTAGTTTTTAAAAACAATAACAATATTTAAGGTCGAACAAAGTATGTTTAACGATCTGTCAAACTATCAATTTCTTAACGATTCATTGAAAACGAGCCTCAAATTAAGTTTTCACACATTATAAGTATGTGTTTAACCAAACAGTGAGTTTAAGCGGCATAGAGTGCAAACGTGGCCGATATTGGCGAATTACAATAGCCAGTGTGCACAGGAAGAGATGTACTTGTGATATCTAGAGGGCGGTGGGTTCTTGGAAACCCAACACAAGCTTTGCAGCTGATCGCTCCCCGAGACCAACTATACTATGTTTCGCAGTTACCCATAGGTAGTATCGGAGTCAAGTTGTTTCCAGCACCGTATACTACTTTTGCTTCTCCAAACTATCAGCTATTTAAAAATTCTTTTGTAAATTATTTTCTTAACTTTATTATACATAGTGCATTAATAAATATGACATGTATTCTTTTTTTCTTGACGTTTTAAGGAAATTTAGCAATCACAAGATGATAATGTTGTATTGTTAAAATGTTCTCAATCATGGTAAATGTGTCTTTTTCTTCGTGTCTCTTTCCTTTGTAATCGCAACTGTTCGTTCCTCTCTCTCTCTCTCTCTCTCTCTCTCTCTCTCTCTCTCTAACACACTAACACGACTTCCTTGAACCGCCCACTATCAATAATCAATGTCGTTGCTACAGAACGCAACCTCGCAGGCAGCGTGTAACTTTCACTGCATGTCGAAACGTGGTTTACTTAATGTTTGTCTGCAATGCATTCTACTTTGGCGATTGAATATACTTTTTGACCTACCTGCAGTGTTCTAATCTCCAATACAGGTTGGCGCTGAAACGACTACGAAACTGTCGTTTATATGTTATCTTGTTGTATTTTGAAACTTATGCAGAATTATTTTTAAGTGGTTTACACTAATTCTTACATATTTTCTATTTAATTAGTCATCTATGGAATTAAATTGATATTGTTTGATACAATCCACAAATAAAATCGTACTCAACCAAGAATCGAACCCGAATTTAACGTCCGTCAGGAAGCGGGAGACCCGGGTTCTATACCTGGCAAATTTTGGGTTTTTAGATTGTGTAGATTGTATGGCATTTGCGTTTTTGTCATAATGACGCATTGAACATCTTATTCTAGGACTACACATATATTTGATCAAAAGTAATACATTTCAACCAAGTGTTTGGCCTTTGAGCGAGTTAATAGAATCTTACCACTGGAAAAAAGTTCTTTTAATACACATACATTCATTTAGTTTAAGTAAAACATAAAATATCGTTAAAAAGTATTGTGTTTATTTTAATCGATTTGGCTCTTAATGTACCTAGGGTTTCATATCGTTCAGTGGAATATTTATTTATTAATTATATATTCCCAACCACGTTAATTTAATTAATGTGCCAAGATGATGGGAGAAAAGAGCACAGCTCCAAACTCACTTGGTGACTGCCACCCTTAAGAACAATAAATATACTTTAAACTCTCCGGGGACGCCAACCTTAAAGCTAAATCCTTTCATATCTTGACAAAGACAAAGTCATTTTCGTATAACTTATTTACTTAACTCGAGAAGAAATCCCCCCTTTCATCTATTTCAATTTCGTTTCATTTTGTTCGTGTTATTAATATTTTCCGTCGCTTTATCTCCCAACATGAAATGAAATACTTTCATAACTTTTTCTCCGACTCTCAAATGTCATCAGTTTTTGCAAACGGATTTCATATCTTAAATCTTCATTTTATCTTCTATTTTTTTTACTAAAATATCTTTTAACATCCTTCACAAAAGAAACAATCTTATTTGAACGTAGACTAAGTATTATGTAAACTAAATATTCCCGCTTCCAATGTCAATTGTCTCGGCTTGTGATTACGCTTCAGACAGAAATTATTTTACTTCTCATATGGTCTGAATGACGCGGAGAAATCGTGTCCAACCAGGCGGACCAATCTCTGGTTTCCCATTATTCGCTCGGCGTTGATGTTTGCTTACAGGGTTGGCTCGGTCTGCTATGAATGAAACTCGCCAATTTAAAGTCAGTTCTGAAATTTAGTAGATATACTCAAAATTCGAATTTACTACATTTGTTTTAAATGAGAGTTTGAGATTATTTTCATTATCAATGTGTTTCAAAACAAAACTCTTCGAAATGGTTCTGCATTAGGTTTCTATGTATCCTAGCTAACTAACTGTGCATCCCATCAAGACCAATAGCCCTCTTCTCAACCGAATCAGTCTCTACGCTATGCTTGAACTAGGCCGGTGGGCATGCTCGTTGCTTCATGTTGTCCCTGCAACTAAAGACGACAGCCATGTTGTGTCTCAAGTGTTCAAAACAAGATGGCGGAGTCTTGTCTAGCATGGAACTTATCTGAGCGTCGAAGAAAACAAATGACCAGAAGTTTTACCGAATTATATTAAATTAAAATACACATTCCATTCGAAGTTCGTCTTACACATTACTGGATAGCGAATTATTCGTTTTAAACTGCAATTTACCGTAAGAAAAACGAAGAAAAATATTATTACGTTTCAAAAGCTACTTTCCTTATTTAAAATCTATTTTATCTATTATTTTCAATAACACTATTTTCGAAAGCTAACTTCCACTTTTGATAATTTATTGTGATGATATTGATATTGTGTGTAATGACCTATCAGGAAAAGCCTGGTAAAATATATGCACCACATTAACTCAATATAATAAATCACCGATATTATCTTTTTTTATATAATTGTACATCCTAAAATTTAATTGGATGTGGTATGTTTAACAATCATCTGTGAGATATTGTTAATGATAAGAATATCGTAAGTTACATTTCTTTAGATTGTTACATATACTTAAAACGCGAAGTGAAAACATTTGTCTAAAGTTAAACTTGATCGTTTCTTAACCATACACAATCGCTTTTAAAACGGATAATCCACTATGATTCTGCCTTGTGAAAAGAAACTTTCTTCTGGACCCGTGAAAGCCTATCATCTCTGTGACATTTCTTTAACTATCTCTCAAACTTACCTAAGCTTACCGTACTTAATGAATGAATGTTGGCTTGTAATTCAATGTGCAGGCTTGAATGTGACTATTACAATCTTCACAGGGCATTTTATTACTTGCCCAACGAAGCCGTAGCCGGAAGTTATGGATTAGGCTGCAGCTATTTCACAAACTAGGACTAACTGTATAATGCGGAATTAATTCACTCGAAATCGCTTTCAAAAAGAATATTCATTATTGTGATATGAAATCATTGCGATAACGATTTAAGTATTATCTATCATTACTGATTCTCAAAATATTTGATATTACGTACATTTCCTTCCATATCATTATGAATACATTTGTTACAGTATGTACACTATCCATTTAAGTAATATTTGAGTAATTCTTAGTTTATTCACTTCTTTTCTAAAGTTTATGTGTGTAGTGTGCGATACTATTATTAGGTCTGTTATCCGTTCGTTTAAAGGGGTATTTAACCGCTTAACTCAAAAAATATATTTCATTCAGGCTAACTAGTAATGAATTAAGCAATTAACAGAAAAATTATTGGGGCCACCATGACCTCCCAAAAAATTGTCAAACATGACATTTTTCGAGCTAGGTCCCATCGGCAAAAATCTCCCATAAGAAATAACATGGGGACGATCTTTATGCCCCGTGACCTTGGAGGATTTTGTTCCCAAAAATATTGGCCATTATTGACATACTCGACAGCCTTTTTTGTAAATTATCTATATTTTGTTTTGTAATTTGGGCAAGTAGTTCGGTCAAAATATGCTGATTACCAAGATGGGGTGTGATTTTGGAATGCATATTTTTGCGTGTTTGAGGGTATATTTGGGCACAGTTTCAAGACACGATGTTATAAAGGGGCATTTTAGATTGGTACTATGCTCTAGTATCTATGTGGACCAAAAAAGAAGCAGGTTAAAGCCGATTTAGGAAATTTTCCAAAACACCAATTTTCGCCAATTTCTGGATCAAAAATCGTGTTTAATCACAGTTACAAGATATAATTTTTAAACGGTCATTTAAGTGTAGTATTGTGCTATAGATCACGTGGTAAAAAATAATTTTTAGGGTTTTTAGCCCCTTTAATACCATCGGCATAGGCATAGGCATAGGCATTTAGGTTGGAAGGAAGATAAGGTTTCACTAGCCTTAATCCCGCCTTACAATAAAGACCTTAATCAAATCAAATCAATCCTTACTGAAAGTGTAAGAAAAATTTCAAGTCGATGAATCACCCCCTAATTTTATAGTCAAATATACTTTATTCAGTATCCTGTTTATTTCAAAGTTATTAATATTACAGATTTAATTAAAACATATGTAATATAATGTACAAATAGTTCGTAACATGGTGGCAGCTTGAATAATGTCTTTCTATTAAGTTGCCATTACTTTGTGTCGTAGAGAAATGGAAGTTTCGCCATATCACTTATAATGCCTGCATTCTCTGCTATTAGACTTGTCAATTTCAAAACATCTTTATCTTCCATCTTCGCATTCTCTGCACTTAGCAGTTAACGCATGGGTTGTTTGTGCTAATTAATTACTACTTCTCTGTAGTTAATTGCGCGTTCAACGAAATAACAGTTTCTGTAGGATTACTAATGTATTGTTGAAGAATTTCATTTAGTTGTCTGAACAGTTTTTGCCATTCGTTATCCAATTAGTTGTTTAATGTTTTATAATCTATTAACGTTGATTATTGTTTCCACTTTTTCACAAACATATTCTTAGCAATATCCAGTAAGAGTTTGTTTTAAGTTTTGTTATAATGCAATTCACAAACAATTAAAATTTCCATAATAACAGTACAATTCGAATTAATAAAATATAGATGGGAAAAATATTACAAGAAGCTCTAACTACTTTACTTAAAATACAGATTTCAAAGAAATGTAAATTTAAAGTAATTTTCTAATTTTTTAGATATGAAACAATTCATTTTAATCGTGTTTCGTAAAAATTAGGTGAACATTTATTACAGATTTCAAAACACTAACGTCAAATAGACATTGTACCCAAAACCATAGAATTAATACCAAACTTTATGGGCAGAAATACACAAATTGACAAACATTTAAATAAGAACGTAAAAACATATTTTGTGTATTCAATATACATTTCCACAAAATCGTGCATTTTTATTTTTTAACCATCAAAATAGATAAAAGCATAAAAATTCACTTTATGACTTGTTATATTTCTAACCATAGTAGTATAGTTATGAGAAGCATGATTGCATCTACACAACATGTTAATGCTTGTTTTGAATTTCACTTGAAGCCATGAATTATCGATAAATAATATATTAATATCTAGCCAAAGTTTATTTGCAAAAATGAATATCTTTATTAAAACTAAATTATTTTATTTATTTATTAATAACATTATTTTAAGAAAATATCATTTTTTATAATCATATTCATCATCGCTACTTCATGGTTCCATTTTAAGGCATCATGTCCAAGTCAATTGGCAAGATAATTTTTGCATCTTGAACTTAGTTCGAAACAAAATGTTTTTAAGTTAAATACTATTATTTAATGCATATTATGAGAAATTCTAGTTCACAAATAATTATATGCAAATTATAAAAAAATACCACTGAAACTTCGCTCGGTTACGGACCTTGCTTTTCTAACTATGCGTTTCAAATAATAAGCAGTGAAAATAATATTTAACTGAGAACATTGGAATCTTGTCAACTGACTACTCAATCACATAAGTTAAAACGCCTTTACTTTGATAATTGTACTGTTAAATTGCAACTTGATGCAATGATTTCACATTGAACTTGCAATAATATTCTTGCACGTATAACGATTATACATTTTATTAACATTTGCATTTTGCTGGTTAAAAAACATCACATTTTTTTTTCACAACAATCTTAGAAAATCTCGTTCAAATTCTTACAGGAAATAAGACTAACTTAAAGTCTTCCTGCAGCCATACATCATAAGATGTACCTACATTACAATATGATTCTGTTGTGTGCTTTAAACAGAACTTGATTGGATAAATCTGCCTAGACCCGGCACCTCCACCAAAATCATAAATTATATTTGTTAGTTTGTTTTGTTCACTAGTGTAAATAATAAAGGGACATTTTCATAACAGGTTTTAACATTTTATCATAAATCTAAAAAAAATGCAGATGTTATTTGAGTGGTTTTAACCTTTTTGACCAGAATTTAAATACGTTTAAATCAAATTTATTTCCTGGAATCTTTTTATAGGAACGTGCTATGATAGCAGCCTTCCTATTTAATACTACAGTAAAATAACTTAATTAACAAACATGTAACTGAAATTGTCTGAGAAAGTATGTTGTACAATGAGCATGTTTACCCCTGCAAGTAGAGTGTGAAATCTTTGCCCCAGCCTGTAGTACGTAGTTTAGATAATGCACCTTGTTTGATCCGTAGGCCATGTTTGCAAGTAGCATCCCTGAGATAATAGACCTAGTAGGCACTCGCTCCAAGTACGGGGACGAGTACAAGTGGGAGCACGGGAAGAGGTACACAACACTGGTATTAACTTACACACGAGGACGTAACAATGAGCTGCTGTGGTTATTTAACTCTTTCACTCGTGGCGTCCGTCATAATGGACTTGGAACTTCTTCATTTAAATCCGGGTTAAAAAATTCCAGAAAAATTCTACTTTTAGGAATGCAGTTAAAATTAAAATTTGTAGTACCAAATTCATAAAAAAAATCACGACAAAAAATACAAAAAATCGAAAAAAAACAAACGAAAACGGAATTGTTTGCTGTAAATGACCTAATTTAGACCAATATAATTCGTGACTGAAAGGGTCAAACGTGAAATCACTTTTTAATTGAGCCTTGTCCTCAAATCCGCGTGATTTGGCTAACCATATATTTTGTTGGATTCGACAGACTTTTCAGCAAATAAAGTGATACGAGAATGTAAAGTAGCGTCGCGACGCCTAGGTGACGACCAATGTATCTAACATACGGGTATGCACCTCTAGTGAGCCATAGTACCCCCTGGCTCAGGGCCTGCAGTGTGATATTTAGTTTAAATATCAGTTTTTTGTTAGACCCGGCACCTCCACCAAACCTTATTAAAACTCGAGCGCGTTGCGTGTCTTATTTAAAATGTCCCAGTTCATTAAATAATTATTTTAAAACATTTTTTTACTATTATATCACACAGTAATCAAAATTTCAATTATAAATATTATTACACTTTTCATATCACTTTCACTTTAATATTATTATATTTTATTTCATTTTTATAATATTATGTAAATAAAATAATATTTACAGCCAGTACTGGGCAAACGTACAGAGTCCCGCGATATATATGGGAGAATATAAAATATCTGAAAAGACCCGGCACCTCCACCAAAAGTGAAAATAATTGTTATTCGTCTGTTTTGTTCGCTAGTTACAGCGGAAAACATGATTTCCTTTGGTTTCCTTCTTGGGTTATCTTTCTTTTAATTTTTCCTAAAACGGATTCAAAATTAGTTTTTAAGATTTTTTGGGAAAGTTACATTTCTACATACGGTTTGCTGATTCGATTGTTTTAATATTTAGCGTTTTATTTTCTATATTAACTTTTGACGTATTTTTATCAAATAGTTTACTCTGCATCACGACGTAAAATTGTCTTGTCTATAATATGGCCCTTAATTTGTTTAAATGCCATAAACAATTACACATTTTACATCCGAATTTCTACCAAATTTCCATTTTAATATCTAATTTCTCAGTTGTACCTTTTACTGACCTGAAATATGTGCTTGAACCAGTCATGAATATTTTAACCACAGTTTAAGGCTCATTGTAACGATTCTTGTACGCATACATTACATATGTTGAAACAAAGCCTAAACCATAATTAAATGTTACGAATGTGCCTGAAATCACAATGTTAATATAATGAGTAATCAATATTTTATATTTGTAGTTTAAAACATGATCAATTAAGTCGAGGACTGAAACGAATGTCTTTGTTTTTCAAACTCTCAAAGCTAACTTTTCTCTGCACAGTTTAATCAAATAAGTTTTCACGAGTCTGCCTGGCGTCGACTCGGTTGTGTGTTAGGAAGGTTACGTCCGTACCACCTCGTAACGACTCGGATATTGATTCTAAACGCCGCGTGCTACCTGAGTGCGGCTTTCCTTCCGAGGATCAAGACATTAACCTTGGTGCAGGCTTCGTTTCTATATTCGTAAATAACATTTCACATAAATCAAAACCATTAGAAGATCTTTCACATTAAATGCTGGAATGCCTGAGTCGTCCGTCTAAACCCATTATTCTTCAGAGCAACTTTCTCGGAATGTAACACAAAGCTTATTATGATTATGCTTAGGATGCTTTGAGCGGTTTCATGAATTTGAAGCTTTTCATAACACAAATAGCGTGACATGTAACATTATTAATTAAGGTGTTTACTGCCTTGTTGCAAATATTGCATAGAATTTTGCCCTTTAAACATTGTAATAGTATTTCAAAAGAAACTTTAGCAGAACAGGTAAATGATATTTATAAATTAATTGAACTTAACACTGTTCTTAGGTGAGAAAATAAGTTTTTAATTATGTTGCAATATTTCGAAATGTCCAAAAATGTCTGCCTGTCGAAGAAAAGTGAAACTTTTCGAAATATTGCAACATAATTAAAAACTTATTTTCTCACCTAAGAACAGTGTTAAGTTCAATTAATTTATAGATATTGTAAAAGTAACTACTATAACTAATCACAAGTATTAACTAATTGAACATAATTTTGTCACAATTTATTTCACATTGAACAATGATTTCATTTCATTTTACATTGTTTTATTTCATACTCGAAATATAACTTAGGCTATACAATTCAATTAGGAATTCTTTATTGTGCACACGTTTCATGCATTTAAACGAAATGAGGTTTAACACTTCATCCTCCTCATCTTGTAGAAAAGTATTGTTATTTAGGTAATATGAAACCGCAAAGTTAATAAACGGAGACAAAAAACTTGTGAATAACTCTCATTTCTTTAGAAAACAAGTAGCAATAATGCCAGACCTCCACTTCAAAGAGCTTCAACAAAAAGACCCTCCTATCGATCTCTGTTTGAGAGGCGAACCTCTTTGATCCGTCTGAAAGTAGCATTAACGAGCCGAAACGTACTCGACACTGTTGAAAGTACTCTAGTACTTTCTCTCTCTCTCTCTCTCTCGCTCACTTTAGAGTCATTAGTCTGGAGAGCGCGCAGCCCTTGAACCAGCAGTAAACATCAGCCTAGATAATAACTCGTTTGACCTTTTTGTTGGAATCTAAACAATTTTAGTTAAACACATTCAAAGCCGTGTTCTTTTTTACTCATGCATACTCTGAAAAACTATGTGATGACATTTTTAGTGGTTATTTGTACTTTAAAAAATTATTTAAAATCGTAAATATTGAACAAGCTGAAATATTGCATCTATAACATACTATTTATTTGAAAAAATACTTATGCCATTTCCAAACAAAAATATTAAATTAATCGCAACATAAATATGGATAATTTAAAAATAAAAACGTTTTGAAAGGCGCCTTTAAAATGTTAATCATTTGCTCTGAAGGAATAACGGGTTTTATTAACGCAGCATTGAATGAAAAGATTATGGGTTTAGTTATTCTAAAATTATTAAATGTAACGTGAACGTCTATATAGTACACTAGATACTGTACGTACAATAATACTACTATGTTTTTAAAACAAAAGCGTCCTACTACCTTTTTCAATAATTCAGCATACTACATTACCTACCAACATGAAAATATACAAATACCAACATTGAACCATAATTAATGTTTCTTTTGATCCCTCTTTGGTGGTTGTTGGTAGAATTATTGTTGAATGTGTTTGGATTTACGTATAATTTAATAGCACCATATTCGCTTAGACATAAGCATTGTATTGCATTTTGTAGTAATATTAGTGTTTGAAGAGTTTTTAGAATTGTGTTTTGAGATATTTTATGAAACGTCTGCTGCCCTTAACACTAACAATTGTAGCTCTAATTTAGTACCAATGTAGTGTGCATTAGTAGGCCTAATTCACTGCTTAAAAACCCGTCGGTACAAATCCTACTTTAGATGTTTAAGTGAAATAGTATTATAAATAATTATCGGATATTTAAGATTCATATTCTGTACTCCGTGAAATTTAATAACACGCTTTTGAAAATATATATTTTTGTTTTCGAGTTTTTTACGACTGACGAATTATTTTTGATCAGTCTAAAAGTGTTTGGAGAAACAATTTAAAAATGTGTATACATCCTTTAATATACCAGTTATATTTTTGAACTCCATCGAATTATTGCGGTTTTCAATTAAAAACGAATTCGCTTTTGGCTTAAATATTGTTTGTAGTGGTCAGAAAAATACGCCACTGTCTGAACGAACACTTTTCTCTTGTCAGACGATTGAATTCTCTACAATATTTCAAGCCGCGCTTCCACTTTACCGAGACCAACTGTTGAACGAATTGGCAAAGCGACAGAAAAATATTGTCTCGTTTTCTTTATCCTGAAAACTTTTTTTATCTAAGAATTGTAATTATACTTTCAAATGCAATGTCATGTTTTAATCATTATGGTGATGGGATTACCATACGCCGCCATGATAGGGGTACTTTTCAAGGAGCTCATTGGCTTCATTTGCATTTTAATTCAAGATGGTTGCCAGTGATGAAGAGGGAATTTTAATTTCCACTTTATCGCAATAACCAACCTGGTTTTGTCTTTTTATCGTTTGTTATTTGCACAATTTAGATTTTGCATGTTTAGTTTAAGAGAGTTCGAAGTTCATTTTTGAATGAAATATTTGTATAAGTAGATATTTTATTGACTTCCGTATTTGCCTTCTCACATTAAGTATAATACAATTACTGGCGCCGTTTTTATTTACCTTGTTTTTAGAAATTTTTAAAGAAATTTTCTTTCTTGACCCAAATGATTATAATTTAAATTAAATCTAAACGGGTAAATTCGCCACGTTGGTTAGACTTATTGTTGACGTTTCTGGACCGCTTTAGATCCCGTCTTCAAGACAGGGTCAAGTCAGGGTCAAGCCGTCTGAGGACGCACGTTGGTTAGACTTATTGTTGACGTTTCTGGACCACTTTAGATCCCGTCGTCAAGACAGGGTCAAGACAGGGTCAAGCCGTCTGAGGACGGAACACAGAACGAACCAGAAACGTCAACATTGAAAAAGTTAAATAGACGTCGCTAAATTACTCGTTTGGATTAAATTAAATTTAAGTTATTTTTATATATTTATGTCAGCGTTTATACTTTGCAATAAACTTACATAATATGCTCGTGTAGACACCTCCCACAATAACACAATAGCGCGACAAAATGGTATTGATTTAACAAATCTACAAAGAAAATCACTACGTTATTAGTTATCTTTGAAGATCTTCGTTGCGAGCTGCGTTCTGTTTAATATGTTGATACGTTAAAGAAATGTCACGCATGTCCAACATGATTGGTTTCTTGCGTGTCGCTCGTGGCTGGTCGGCGACTGCATTATGCATCAGTGCAACGAGCCAACGGCCGGTAGAGAATGTGAGGGGCAATGTGTTGTACTGTTATCGATAAAGGGGGGGAATGATAACATGGAAGTTGCCTAGCTTTGTATTAAATATAATAAAATATTTGATGTGGGATATGGCTCCCACAATTGGGGCGTTAGTGGCAAAAAGTCTGAATTAATAAGGGGGTAAAATATGGTTTCCACAATTTTAGCGGGGGGGAGGTTAGTGTTATGTCACAAATAATAAGGGGGGTTATGACTCGGCGGGGGTTGGGGGGGGGGAGAATTTTTATTTATCACATATAAAAATGGGGTCTTCTTTGTCTTGTTTAAATTATGAGAAGGTTAGGGGTGTAATACCTTTCACAATAGGGGACGCATAATATTAAGATAGATATAATATAAATATGTCTCATACAACAATGGGTCGTGATAAAGCTCACACAATTGGGTTGTGTTATGTCTTGGGGGGGGGGGGCGACACGTGAATTCAAGGGGGTTGTGATATGTTAACGAAATGAGGGGTAGAGGGGGTGGAGGTATTTCTGATACAATCCACCAGTGAGACCCCTTAAAACCGAGTTGTGGATATTGGTCTTGATAACAAATTACTAACAAACGCCCTTCTTTAATTCCAAGTTTTGAAAATTACAATCCAATGTGTTTTGTTCCTAATCTATTTATACATTCGTCTCCAAGTATTGACTTGAAATTTAATAGGAACTTATTTACTCAAATCCAATGAACTAATGACAAATTGATAAACAAATCAATACATACAAAATCTAATGGAAATATTTCAACTCAATACTGGTGTCGACTGAAACTTATAGCTTGATTGTGGAGTCAAACATTGCTCCTAGAAATTAGAGAAAAATCATAATCACTTAAACTAACTAATGAAATCGCAATAATCAAATTGTCATTTGTGGTTTGACGCAGGAAAAAACGCACACAAATTCTAGAGCAACTTTCTTAAATATTAGTATAGTTTGGAGAAGTTGCTTTTTGCTTACGTATTCAAATGGGTTGGATGAGATTGATGTGGCCGATCAGAACATTTAGTTGACTTCTTGCTTTCAGAAAACCTTCTCAAAGTTTTGAAAATTGAGATTCATTCTCATAACAAAAGTGTTCGGTTCACATTAATTTAATCATTTCTTTGGTTCTTTGGTTCGTGATACTGTTGTTTATCAATTTAACATATTATTTTAAAATCTGCATTTTATCACACCAGAAAAATCCTACTTGACGTTATGTTAAGTAACACGAATCCCATAATACAATTGTATTATTAAAAATGAATAAAAATAAAACTTTTAAGCAGTTCCGTTGCGGTTTTTGTCGAAATTTTAGAGAAAGGACTACCACCAATATTATAATTATGTTTCCAAAAATTCCCTTATTTTAGTAATATCTAGCTAAACGCTACTCAAAATCGAAAAAATTATTTAAAGATTCTGTGATGTTTCTTAAAAGTATATTCGGCATGGACAAAAATTAAAATATTTCAATCAGCACGACTTTTAAAAATAAAGGCCTAATAAACAAATTTAATGTATTATGTAATAAAATATAGTCCTCATTATGAGATTTGCATATTTTTGTTTGCAGGACATTTCTTACGATCCTTTTAAATCACCTTCTCAATTTTGTAACGAGTTTTGTGAGATATTACCTACATAGGCTATTCCACGTGTTTAAATATTGGTAATAGTCCTTCCCCCTTTGAAACAATGTTCATGTCTAGAAAACCATGAGCATCAGTTTATAAATTTAGATTAAAACGTGTACAATGTTTTCGTTTTAACGTATTTTCTTCCTAGAGATTTAAAATCTAGTTTTCTTGAAATTTATTTAAATCTCTCTCACCATATCCGCTAAGTAAATGTGAAATGTGTTTGACTAATGTGAACCGGCCGCGATCAGTATTGTACAACTGTTATTGTCGTCGCTAGGCTGTGTTCGCGAGCTGGATCCCTGAGATTACGGAGCTTGCGGGGCAGCGATCCAGATACGGAGGGCAATACAGGCGGGAGCGCAGGAGGTACCCCCCCTTAAACCCCCCCACATTCCAACCCAACCTTCTTACTATTGCAGAATTACTGTTCCGTGTTTGATGAAACAATCACAGCCGTATGGGTTCGAGTCTTTGTATTACGCTTGTGACTAACACTTGATGTATATTCAATCTCATCGTCTTCTCTGTATATTAACTACGGAATATAACGCACCTAGCGCGAACTCTTATATAATCTTATTATATTGATTACAATTAACACCCTAAACAGGAGACAATTTTGCGAAATGTCGACCATGAAGCCTGAATTAGACGGTTCTATGTTTCGTTCAAGATTCCTTGAATTCAAGGACATAACACAATCAAAATGTGCAAATATAAAAAATAAAAAAACATTTCTCCTTCACATTGATTATATTTTGTCCTTTATTTTAAAATCTTGTACGAAACAATGTACCGTCTTATTCAGACTTTCAAGACTTTGTTTTACAAAATTTCGTAAACCAAATCTTACTGTTGCGAACTTGTGTTTATCTTCGAATACATTTATAAATTTATTCAATTCTCAACATAATCGAAAAAGGATATCTTAAAATTAGTTATCTTCTCAAATTTAACAACATATTAGGAGGTACATAAAAAACACGTATCAATACAATATATCAACCGAAGATCGATATGTGATACAGGTTGGTTTATTTATGTGTGATAAATATTTTTCGCTATATTTGTCGTATTTTTCGAAATAAAATGTTGACAATTTAATTTAATATATTCTCAAAACAAATTGTTAATTTTATTTGACTCTGTATTTGTTATTTAAATGTGTTTCAGTTCTCGAAAACATTATGATGCTTATTGGAATAATGTTTTCACTTATTCACAAGTGCGTATAATTTATAAATTTGGACGAAAAGAGACGAGATTTAATATATATCTGAATGTTATCAGTAGATTTCTATTAATCCACTAATCCAATGCTTTACCTAGAACAGTTCGAACAAGTGTGTGACGTTTTCCCTAGGACTGTACTCTGAGTACTACTAGAATATCCATCTACCACTGTAGCCAATGTCTTTAGGTTGTAATGAGGCGTGCATGAGATTTTTTTCGAAATACTTCTCTCATTAAAGACTTTTGATGATTACCCCGAAATTATGCTTTTGTTTTTTTTTAGTAGAGTTTGATCTAGAAAACATTACCCTCGAATACTGCAAGCTTCCTGACAAAAATGTATCAAATTAAGAACTTTTTAACTTATTTTTTTGTCAATCAACATATTAAAAATGCATTCACTTCTGGACTGTTGAAATTGTCACTTGAAAATTTAAAAAATATACAATCTCAAAAGGAAGAAATCACAAGTAAGTTATATAAATGTGCGAAGCATGTGTGGAGGCTTTGAAATTAAAGTTTTTTATTTTCCAGATTTATTCGTTGCAAGTTTCTAATTTATAAACAAAAACCCATATTTATTTAATTAAATGAAGTCAATTAAAGTAGATATCTCAAGCTAGCATTCATATTATTTCCACATTTAACAGAATACCTTTGACATAACACTTTAGCAGTACAGTTATTTTGTAATGCATATGTTTTTGTCAGTACGCTGAGGTTAGGTAAAGCTTTACCCAAAGCTTCGTGTACGTAGCTGCAATGCTCGTCCCCTCAGTATAGTGTACAGCACTAAGCACGCTACATGCCGAGGAGAAGTTTCATGGGGAAATATGTTTACTTTCCATTGTAAAGTCAACCTTTAAGGGTCACTATTGCAAATCACCAAGTTTTATGTTGAAGTTCACCAGAGTTATTATTAATTATTATTATACATGTATTATCAGCTTAAGTGTGTACTTTTTTTTTAATTGTGATTACAACTTCAACTGAACGATTGTAGTTTTGCAATAGTTTCCGTTCTGCTTCATGAAGTGGACTTTACGAACGTATCGAAACATACTTCCAGTCGTGCACCAAGAAACATTGGCTCGTTGGTTGATCGGATGATTCCTCACGTTTCTACCGAAATACAAGCGCATCTAAAAGAACATAATATACGAACGCTTTACTCTCATCTCCTAAACCTCACCCCCGATAAATGTTTTTAATTTTATCTTAATACAGCTTTCTGTCTAATTTTCTATGTACAAACCTCAAATTAAATCACTTTTTAAACATTCTTGCTAAACAGGTGGATTTGCCGATGAAACCAGATGGTAATCTTGAATTTTCTCTCTCTTAAATCTTATCTGTTTTGGAAATTTATTTTGGGAATAGTTTTTTTCTCCGTTGTATTTAATAATAGTGATTGTAATGCATTTTAATATATTTTAATGCCTAGCATTTAATGTACATTAATGCATTTTCATGTATTTTAATGCATTTTAATGCATTTTCATGTATTTTAATGCATTTATTTTTCCATTAATTATCTAGTTCACACTAAAAACAATGTTTAAAGTGACAACAAATTTAAAAAATGTATTCAATGGCCAAAATGTGAATGTTTTGCAAATACACAGGAAGACGCAACAGTAATAATAACAACAATAATAATAATGCTGATGGTAATAACACTAAAGTGATGCGAGTGTATTTGGGTACAGACGAACCTACTCGAGAAGCTTGGGACTTGGTGCTCTGACTTGTCAGGGGTGCGTTGTGTGTTCCGCCTGGTTTTCTCGTTTGTTTCACCAGAGTTTCTTTTACTAACCCATTACTCACGGTTAGAAAACAGTCAGCGGTTCTCGTGAGACGACGACAAAGACGACAAAGACAAAGACGATGACTATAAGTTCGTATTGGTTGCTGTTTATGCATCACCACGTCCTAAATATCATCTCCGATCAACTATTACGATATTTTAAAATGTTTCAATATTTTTTCTTGATTCATTTCATATCTTTTTTAACAATATCCTTGATCTCTATTTTAATACTTCACGTTATCCGATTTAGTTCGTAAATTTATTAATTTATTACGTCAATTTTATTATTCTTGTGTTGACAATTTCATTGTTTACCAAGAAAAGCCATTTAACATTTACCAGTGCGATTTATAAATAAAATTTAAAATATATTTAAGTTAGAGCATCTTCGTCAGGCTTCATTTAATGTTGTTAATATTGTTAGTAAATTGCCAAGGTTAATGTTAAATACATCTTTATAGGGTACAGGTAAGTAACTAAATCAAATAATATCCAAACAATCGATATTTTTTGCGATAATCGACTGAGTTGAAGTCCGATCCGTTGAAGTGTTAGAAGAAAGAGATCCAGGGAAGTTTGTTATTTTGAACAATTTCAACAAAACAACGTCGTGAATAATATGTTTACTACAACAATTTGACGGCAGAATTTCGCAACGGTGAAGAAGACAGACAAGATAGTGACGTCGCGATTACCCAAACAACGTTGCCTTACTTCTACGCGGGGCTGCCAAAACTCAACCTTTACGACATCAAACGCATTTGTGGAATTTTAAGGTTATCTTTTTCTTATTTTGCTTATTTTGGAAAGGGAAAACTATATTCTCATATCAAAAATTGAATGTAAAGAAAAACTTTTACGTGGACTCGTATGGGGGGCTCAAGCTCGAACCCTCAAGGTAAGTGGGTTCGAATCCCACATTTAACATGGAGTTTTGTAAATGTTATTTGTCCTTATACTTCACAAACCCCGACGTAATCATTAAATACAGCATAATATTTTCAAGTAGCTGTTTCTTATCTTTATTTTTAACATTTCAATCGGGACAACGTTATACATTTTAAATATGTTCACAGCATGTGCGTTACAAAAAGCTACGTGTATTAATAACGACAGAATATTTTGTTTAAGTTCATCTGCCAATAAACATTTTGTTTGTTTTGGTTCGGCATAATACAACATCATGTTTTCATCAATCAATACTCTTTCAAATTTTCATTTAAAAATCCTCTACATTATCGTTCACATAGTTTTGCTCAAGCGGCACATAGCTAATAGTCTGGGTTGTTCACAAAATAAAACGGCAAAAATAGTAGGAAGGTTTTACTTGGCAAAAATGTTCATAAGGTCAAAGAAAAGCGATACAGAAGGGGAGCCACGAAAAATGTCCCTTAGGATTCAAATGGCGGCATGAGAAAAATCGGACTATTATTTACCTATTTTGAGTGTAAAAAGACGGTAAATATGTTAGAAAGGGTCTACGGGCAAAAATATTCTTAAGATGTTAAAAAATTTTTTACATGGGGGGCCATAAAAAATGACCCCTAGATTAAAAATTGGGCCGCCATGTTTGAAAAATATTATTATTTTAAATTTTTTGGGGTTTAAAAACAACTAAAAATAATGATAAAAAGGGTTCCCACTTAGCACTAGGTCTTTTTAAAGTTTAAAGAAAAGTTTACGGAGGGACCAAAGGAAAAATATCTCTTCCATTCAAAAGGGCGGCCATGAATATAAGGTAAATCAATTATCCCCCTGATTTTTAATGTTAAAGAGGGCAAATAATGATGGAAGTGTCCATTGCAAAACTTTTTTTTTTTTTAGTTTTAATGAAGGTTTACGGGGGGGAGCCAAGAAAAACACCCTTTTACGATCCAAAATGGTCGCCACGAATTACATTGCTACGTTTTTATACCCAAATTTCGAATTTAACAGACGGTAAATAATAATAAAAGGTGCCATTTGGGCAAACTTACTCTCAAGATGTTGTGTAGGGGTTTATAGGGGGGGACCAAGAAAAATTTCACTTACATTCAATGGTCGCCATGATTTTTTAAATGTGATTGTTTCCTTTTTCGAAAGTAAACAAGGCAATGATAAAAAGGGCCACTTGCCAAAACTTTTTAAGATGTTGTATATGTTTAAGTGGGGGAGCCAAAAAAATTTTCCTTAAAATTTCAAAATGGCCGCCATGATTAAAAAATGTATATTTTTCCTATTCCATGATCACTTTTAAAATTTAAAATTTTTAACGTTTATATTTAGTGAAAACAAAACATTGGGGGCCTACGTAGATTTCAATGACGTGGACATTTGAGCACTTCTTCCTTACTTCTCATTTTGAATTGAGGTTGTTTATAAAAATATTCTTCCCCTCAGGAATACTGAATTTGAGAAAAAATATATAAAGTGCTAAATATGCTGTAACGAATAAATAAAAACCCTAAAATAAAAGAATTTTATTTTACCTTAACTTTAAAAAAAAAAGCTATGATATTTTCTAACACTGGTTTACCTGGTGTTCAGCAGTTCGTGGGGCAGTTGGAACATAACAATGTACAGGGAAACCCGGGCATCTTTGCATGAGCATCGTGGATGCTCCTTTTTTACCGAGCACTTGAAAAAGCTCCTGCGCAGTCCCATATCCCCGGCAGTCTAGTCCTTTTGGATGATAAACTCCCCATTCAAGAACCATCCCTTCTTTAGGTGATGAAAAATTGGCGTAAAAGTATCGCACTTCCACAAAGATGTCCCCTTGATAAGCACCCACTAAAGGGAACTAGAGTGCGTCTTGATGGGAGGAAAGACGTAAACACTTTTTTTCTTCGTGTAAAAAGGATTTTCCCTTGCTTCTTACTTTTCCTACATCCGTTTGTGCGTCGACAAAAGAACAACTTGTTCAAAAACTCTTAAATGGTTTTTTGGAAAAACTTTTCTGCCGGAGGAAAATTTCTTCTTTTTGTATTTTGTTTTTTTTTCTTGTTACTTGACTATTACTTGAAAAATGGACAACTTTCTTCAAAATGCCACAAACAAGCAAATTTTGTAAGTTTTTCCCATTCCCCGAAAATCACGCTGGTACACATTTTTTTTTTGAAAATTTTGTGCCCAAACGTGGTTTCCTTTATCGTATCTCTAAAAAATCTGAGGCCGCATTGCTGGTATTTCTGTGATGCTCTTGAAGAGGCTGTAGCCGCATAAAGGGGGGCCCCCTGATGGATCACCGTATCCTCTTTCTCCCCCAAAAAGGGGAAAAAGTGCTTGGAAATTTGGAAAACTTTTGATTATTGCCACAACCCCCCTATTCATGAAATTTCCCGGGCCGTTTCGAAAGTTTTTCCCAAAACCCCTCAGCGTCTTAGAACGTTTTGTTGTTCTTTTGTCGACCACACACGGATGTAGGAAAAATCATGAGCAAGGAAAAACCCTTTTTAATCAAAGGAACAAAAGTGTTGACAGCCTTCCTCCCCCTCAAGACGCCGCTGCTTCACATTCAGCGTGCTGCTAAAACAAGGGGGACACTTTGGGGAAGTGCTAATACTTTTACGCCAATTTCTCTATCACCTAAAGAATGGGGGATGGTTCTTTAATGGTGGAGTTTGGGGATCCAAAAAGGCTAGACTGCCGAGATATGGGACTTCTCAAGAGCTTTTCAAGTGCTCGTATAGAAAGGATGCATCACACGATGCTCATTCAAAGATGCCGGCTTTCCCCGTACATTGCTATGTTTTCCAAATGCCGACTGAACTGCTGCAACCCAGGGAAACCCAGTCTTAAAAAGTTATTATAGACTTTTAAAAAAAAAAAGTTTAGGGGTAAATATATAAATCTCTTTATTTCTGGATTTTTTTCATCTCTTTTCGCTATGTTTTAGCCTTTATAATTTTTTTTCTCATATTTCATTTTCCTGGGAAAGAACACGTCAATTTAAAATATAAAAAAGAAGTAAGGAAGAGGGGCTCAAATATCCACTTATTAGAATCTACTAGTGTCTTTTTTCATTATTATATCTTCTAAATGTTTTCAAGAAAAAAAGGAAACAATATACATTTTTTAAACAGGCGGCCATTTTTAATTGTAATGGGTATTTTTTTCTTGGCCCCCCCCTGTAAACCATATACAACATCTTGAAAATTTTTGCCAATGGCCCATTTTTATCTTTTCCGTCTGTTCAATTCGAAATAGAAACAATACACTTTTCAATCATGGCACCATTTTGAATCGCAAGTGAAAATTTTTCTTGGCCCCCCACTGTAAAAACCCTACCAATATCTTGAAGTATTTTTGCCTAGTGGCACCTTCCTATCATTATGTCCGTCCTTTAAAATTCAAAATTGTAGACTAAAAATACGCATTTTAAAATTTTCGCCCTTTTTTGGGTAAGGGGGTATTTTGCTTGGCTCCCCCTCGGGAAACCTTTTTAACTCTTTAAAAAAAAAGTTTTTTTCCAAAGGACACCTTCCCATCATTATTTTCCGCCCTTTTTTCATTAAAAATCAAAGATAATTGATACACCTTGTCATTCATGGCCCCCATTTTGAATTGTAAGTTTTTGTTCTTGGGTCCCCCTCTGTAAATTTTTCTATATCTTAAGAAGAGCCTGTGCTAAATGTACCTTTTTTCATTATTTTTTAGTATGTTTATATCAAAAGTAAAATAATACATATTTTTTTAAAAATGGGGGCCATTTTAAACGTAGGGGTCTTTTTTTATGGCTCCCCCCTTGTATCCTTTTTAACATCTTAAGAATATTTTTTGCCATTTTAGCACCCTTCCCAACATTTTTACCGTTTTTTACACTAAAAAAGGTAAATAATAGGCCCTTTTATTCATGGCCGCCCTTTTGTCCTAAGGGCATTTTTTGTGGCTCCCCCCGTATCGCTTTTCTTTGACCTTATGAACTTTTTGCCAAGTTAAAAATTCTCTATTTTTGCCGTTTTTTGGGATTCATCATGAAAAAAGCCTTACTATAACGTGCGGAACGATTATTTTCAAACTGAGCAATCTTAACTTAAACTTAAACCAACAGTAATGAAGACGACAACGTAAAATTCCACAAATGGCGTTTAACCTACCGCGACCTTCATCCTCTTCAGTTGCGAATTCGATTTTCTGTTCTTTTTTATTTTTCCAATCTTTCCGTTTTCTGACAATGATTGAGAGTGTTTTGTGTCTTGTTCTGTTCTATTCCTCCATGCGTGTGCGTGCGTACGTGCGTAGGCCATATTCGCCAGTTGTATCCCCGAGATTATAGACCTCATTGGGACTAGGCCAAAATATGGCGGCACACTGAAGAATGAACGAGGTCGCAGGTGAGATAGTCTAGCCACCCACACTCACGCACACTCACACGCACACTCACACGCACACTCACACGCCACCCCACCACACATCCCACAACACTCACACTACACCAACTCATACTCAATCACACCACACCCACACACTCCGCACCTCACACCCACACTCAGCACACCAAACCCCACTCACTCGTACCCGTCAGGCACAAAAATACCACCCTACACGCACACTCACCACACACACACAAACCCCGTCACACGCACACGCACACTCACCCCACTCCACGCACACTCTCGCACACTTTCACGCACAAACAAATGCACAAACTTACGCACATTCACACACAAGCACAAAAATATTTGCACACTCACTCATACTCACAAATATATGCACACTCACTCATACTCACAAATATATGCACACTCACGCATACTCACAAATATACAAACACTCACTCACAGACACTTACGCTCAATCTTACACACACGCACACTCACACGCACTTTTGCAATCACTCACATACTCAGCTACGCACATACCTGAAACACACTCCCACACGTATGTAAGAGTACCTATGCCTAAGATCCTTAAAATATCCAGGTAGAGCTTTTCAATTTACATGGTTCACATCTTGGAGGACGAGTTTCCAGTGTAGTTCTAGCGGTCAGATCACGGCTACTTCATTGAACCGAATAGTCTTAATTCACACTCAAATAGTGGACATACATGTCTTAATATAGCTTGTGCACATTGTTTATTGTATTAATTTGATGAATTATTGTATTATGTTGACTACCAAAAAACACGAATTGACATGGTTGGCTTGGTCTGCTATAAATTTAATATCCCCCACTGAAAATCAGTTTTGTGACTGAGTGGGTAGACTCTAAAATACGAATTTATTTATTTTATATTCTAATAAATGTCTATGCCAACTTTTATTGAAATACAATATTGGTAAAAATATAGATTAGATAATCCTTAAATATTTTAAAGAAGTCCGCGGATTCATATTGGAATGAAAAGCTTTGACTTAGTGTTTGTGATTACCCTGTGTGTTGGGTCCACTCTCGCCCTCACTTGAGCGATTGAACGACCCCCGTGAACGACCTGCCCCCCCCTCCCCCTCCCCCCCCCCCCTCATCCAGAGGACCATTGAACCGTTGCCAACTTCGCGGAGCAGGGGATCGCACGGCTTCTAACGTGGTGTCACCATTACAATAAGAATGAGGGATGTTAGATGTTCCCGGGACTTTAGTGGTTGTATAGAAGGGTTTGTGTTTGGTAAAAACAAGCTCGTTTTGGTAACGACTTTGGACCCTTCATTCTACTGAGAATAACAAGAGACAGACTCGTTGGTCGACTCTACTGATAGCGTACAAGGCCCCGGGTTCGATCCCCTAATTTGTTAAATTTTAACGTGATCTTAAACCTATCAATACTTAGGTTGATCAACAAAGCACATAATACATTGAATAAGTTTCTTTGTAATAACCGTTGTTGGCGCAGAATAAGCAATGAAATAGAATAATATTAATGGGAGATAAATATAGAAGGGCCAATAAAATATCAACATATTTAGGAAGGTATTCAATGGTTAACCATGTTAAAAGTAGCTACCCTTTGTCCAAGAATGATAGTTGTAAATTAATGTTTTTAAATATGGTGCTTTAAAAAAACACTTTTAATCTGTTCGTCTCTGCTTCGCGAATCTTCGTGAATCTTCGTACCTTGTGCCCCGTCCTTTTGTCATATTCTTAATTACTTAGAACATTTAGTTTAATGTCACTTCCTGTTTCTTGAATGAAACACAGTTGATGCTGTTATGAATGTAATTGAGCTTAGCTCTTCACTTTAGGCTACATTTGAATCTAAGTCAATTTTAAGTTTTGAGTGACCTTCCCTTGGTAAAAAAACGAGTGTCTCTAAAGAACATCTCTCTCTCTCCCCCCCCCCCCTACATTGTTTGTATGTTATGAACGACCAAGCCAGCACAAACACTATACAAATCAACATACATTTGGTAGTCACATAGAGTGTTTAGCTGTCGAGATAAATTAAAAGTATTTTGTGTTTGAATTAATTAAAAACATATTTTATGTAAGTACATGTTTTTACCTACATATTTTATCTGTGGTAAGATATATCTTCATGTTCAAGGGTGTGTGTTAAATGTGTCGGAGAACCTGAGTAACCAACTCACAAACAAAACAAAACAAAACAAAACAAAACAAAACAAAACACTCACTCAACAAACTAAAATGTAAATACACTAGAACTAAACAAACCTTGGTATAGTGCACAGTTATCAGGTAGGGTTGGCCTACTGTAACAGACGAGTATAAACACGACGGAATGTTGAATACCACTAGAATAGAATAGAATAGAACTAATAACAAGCTAGTTTTAAAGTTTTGGCTAGAATAGTGTACCGTGTATGCTTCTTGTGTTTGCTTTACTTGCAATAGGTAAGAGTGTGGTAAAAGTAAAATAACATTAGTTAGCAACGTGGCAAATAAAATGTTTTATTTTATATTTTTAATTCCGTTCATTAAACATTTTATAGATATTTAAAATCTTTATTTATTACAAATTATTTCTATATTATATTTGCCACGTTACATTCAAGTGATGTCAATTCGATTAGCGAATGTTAGTCTAGCTTATGTCTTAAACAATACAAGTAGGGCTTGAGTTTTAAGTTAACAAAGTGATTTAAACGAAGTTTTAGCAAGATTTGAGTGGGCATGACTAATAGATTGTGTGCAATTCTTAGTTTTATTAAAGCTTCGCAAAAGCTCTACGTATGTTTAATCTTTGTATAGAATATTGTTGGCTTTAACCATTAAGTTGTGTTAAGTATATTTTTGAAGTCGATTCTACATAATTCAGTTCATTAAACAAATAGCTTATTACAAACTATTTATAAAGTAATAAAATAGGTATTAATAGTTAAAACAAAAGTAAATCTTGCGGTGGTTTGCTTTTTATTTATTGTTCTAAACTGTCGAATCTCTCTACACTCAAGTGTTGTACAATTTAATATATAGATATAGAAACAACCTTGAAAGAAAAATCATTATTTTTACCAGTAGTGCATTCAAGCTAATGTTTATAGGGCAGCAGACTTTAAAATGTAACTACTTCAAAGTATTGTGTATTTAAGTTTTGTCAAGATCACATAATGCAGGATTAGGTGTTTCATGGAGTAACATCCGTTATGAAAACAAGATTACATTTAACAAGGAACGTTATGTTCTTTTGTAGCCAGCTCAGTGCGTTCGAATGTTTCAATTCGTTTGGTGTGTTCAGTTCTACATATAATTTTATATGCGCTTTATTAGTAAGTGAAATGAATATATTGCAATGTTTAGTTAGATGTTTTTAATCGAGATATCCTGTAAGCGTAAACCTAAGTGGAGGTAAGGTTTCGGAATATATAATATGTTATTTTATCAATATTATCTTAAATATCAACACATTCGTAAGAACCGTTATAAATTATAATCAAAGTTATGAAAATACAGTTGGATGATCTCGGGAAAACCAGACTTTAACGCGGGATATATGGGTTGACGCTGGAACACTTTTTTACTTTTAAATTTCTCCCTACAAATTTGAAACTTTAGTATGTTTGTCTATAAAGTATTGCTCATAGCTATATTTGAGTACATTTCCATAATATTGCTCAAACCCTCAAACTTACGAAGGGCACATTAATTATTTAAAATATTGAAATGTTTTGATCAAAGCTATATGCGTATGTTTACTTAATAACCCCTAAAGTTTCAAATTTTTTGCCGTGAAAATTAGAGGCTAAAATGTTCCTAAATGAATGTGAAATGTGTCGCTAAGGTTGTCCCGAGGTGATTCAACAGTGTTACATATGTCGCTAAGGTTGTCCCGAGGTGATTCAACAGTGTTACATATGTCGCTAAGGTTGTCCCGAGGTGATTCAACAGTGTTACATATGTCGCTAAGGTTGTCCCGAGGTGATTCAACAGTGTTACATATGTCGCTAAGGTTGTCCCGAGGTGATTCAACAGTGTTACATATGAACGTGTGACCTGATATGTTCTGACCGTGCTCTTGTGTGTGATCCAGACATATCGTGGTGTGTGGTCACATCACCTACGAATCAGTATCTCACTTCCTCAAAGACTTTCTCCACGAAGACAGAGAAGACGTGGACGTCGAGGTCGTGTTCTTGCACAGGTACAGTAACATTCCAGTACTCTCTCTCTCTCTCTCTCTCTCTAGGTCACCATACGATATTGTTACATCTATGTGCTTTGAGGCCTTCTAACTAAATATTTTTTTACAGCATAAAAGCAAAAAATATCGTCAAACGTGCATCCGTATTTCAATGTAAAACAGTATTTTGTAAAAAAATGTTTGTTCTAGGAAATGTGCTTTTTATTTACATTTTATAACATTTGAAACTGAAGGTAAATTTTCCATTATTACCTAAATTTACAATTTAAATAAAATATAAAATCTAGAACGTGCTTACACAATACCCAGCCAATTTTATCGTGAGAGGCTTAAAAAATAAATTGTGCAAATATGACAATATGACAATTGTGTGTTGAGTTCCAGCTAAAATGCAAGAAAACTGCATAGTGCTGATATTATATGGACTTATGTACAAACTTACTTTTTAATTTTTCCAGTTTAAATTTCAAAAATACATTTCATCATATTTTAAAGATGGCGTATCATTCCCTCCCGAATGGCCTCCAATGATATAAACACGACGCCACATATTTCTCACATCGCGGTTGCACAGTGGCAGAATGACTGAGAACAGTCTGCCCGAGCGTTGTTTCTCCATCCATCAAGTGTGATGTGATAGATGCTCGTCACGGCCATCTGACGTACGCTTCACTCGATCACGGAAGACTGGATCAACTAGTGCATACGATCTAAATGCCTAGCTTAATTAACCAGACGTTCGAAGGGTAGTCCATTACATAGGGCATTATCAATTTGAAACACATGTTACATGTGCCATTTTAGCTCTAACTGACTAACCATAACAATCTTTATATCAACAGGTGGATGATGTAAGTCTAATAATATATTTATTATTATTATATTATTGTTTGTGTATTTAAATATTAACAACCATATGTCTCCAACAGTGTTTATCAATCATTCTCTATGTGCTATGTAGAGTACAATGTTCAAGACCTATGGCAATAATTTAGTACGTATGTTTAATACTTGATGTCTTTAGCCCCGAGCTATGTTATTGAGCACAGTTTTTTAATAGAGTAGGCTAGTTTAATGAGATAGCTAGTTCAGCCAAACCCTGTTGATTATCAGCTACAATGTATAACAAACCAAGGAAGAGGTTTGTGTTAGATTTACTAAATTATTAGAAATATGCTTAGCTTGACTAAACTGTGCTCGTTTCTTGTACTAAGTGTACTAACATAAATTACAATCTCCTCAAAGAAAAGTTAGGTTTCAAACTTACTTTGAAATCAAAATCGCTAGCTTAGAGAAATAAATGCTTATTTTGAAACAAATTTCTGATAAACAGAAACTTAGAATCTAGTTTTGTTTAAAAATGATAAAATGATGTGATCATAAAAGCTTGAGCTAACTAACAAAGCTAGTGTGATGCGATGTTGTATGAAACTGCTGGTTGTCTTACAGGAAAGAACCAGATCTCGAGTTTGAAGGGCTGCTCAAACGTCACTACATCACAGTCAAGTTTTTTCAGGGCTCTATGATGAGTGCCGTAGACTTAGAGAGAGTTAAGGTATGAGGTTATCATGCTCGGCGCCTTCGCTTGGTAGCACTTGCACCGTCCGGCAAACTGAAATAAATACGTAGGCTACATTCTGAGATCTGATGGGTGTAGAATACATTGCTGATGTAGGCGTTCAATAGGAACGAAATACTTTGATGTAGTCTATTAAGGTACTATTTTATTTAATCTTCTAGATATTGTAAAAGTAGTTGCAAGTTTCGGAACTTTCTTCATCTTTGACAACAAGTTTCTTCTAAGACAGGTTCCTCCTAGGGCACATTTCTTCTAGGACATATTTCTTATAGAATATATTCCTCATCTTTCATATTTCTTGTAGGACAAATTTCTCGTGTGCCATATTTCTTCTAGAACAGATTTTCCTTAGCACGTTTCTCTTCAAGGACATTTCTCCTACAAGATATTTCTTCTAAAACAGTATGTAAGTATAAGGTGATTAACAAAAATGGTATAAATGATAGGTACAGTCATCGTGTATCAAAATATGTGTAACAAATACATAGCGAAGAAGAACACATATTTTGGAATCAACTTTGCAAGGCTACATTATCATATTGAACAATACGTCATGGTATCAATGCAGTTGTCAGAAGTCGTCCACAAAGATCGCTGTAAGAATAGATTCTCGCCAGATGGTGTGATGTGATTGGTTGAATGAATCTTGCTGAGTCGTCTGGTTTGAATTGGTTTCTTTGTCTGTCAGACTGATCCGTCATTGAGTGCAATCCATTCACTGGATAACTGTTTCTGTTGTCGTTAAAGTTTAAGATAAATGTGAATTACATCATCTTCTGGTAAGTTTGGTCTTTCAGTAGGCAACGTTTGTATATCCTTTTTACAACTGCATAATAACGTTTATGTTATTTTGAAAAATTAAAAATCAATGTGATCATTTGTGTTGTTGTCACAAAAAAATTTGTTGGTAAAATCAACAAAATAATAGTCCAAGGCCCAGTATTATGATTGACCGCTAAATATTTTGTCTGGTACTTAACAGTTTAGTCACAGCTTTTTTCGCTTTTTATTGGCCATCGATATTCAGGTCACAAGTTTGTCCCAGATTAAATATTTAACGGTCGGTTATAATACTAGGCCGAAGTTTTAGTGTATGCTCTAAGTAAGTAGACATACTCTATATCATTTGGTAAGAGTTAACTTTATCGGTAAAGTTCTAAGCTGGACGAGTTTTTCCACCAGTGCGAGAGAGGAGCAATACTAATGTCTTGTGTACCACCCCGATCTAGTTTGGTGCGGGGCAGGCGACCCTACGACCTACGCTGTGTTGAACGGTTTCTCGGTTGCATTCCAGGAATAATCCCGACCTGGAGTTTGAGGGGCTGCTCAAGCGACACTACACGACGGTCAAGTTTTTTCAGGGCACTATGATGAGCGCGGTAGACCTAGAACGCGTGAAGGTACTGCATTCCGGCACGGGAGGCGCCTCGGGCGCGTAGCTTTGGCGCCACCGGCTCGAGGTGCGCAGTGGGCGCATCGCGCAGGCTGGCATAGTCTGGCCATCAGTTCGGTAGAAACTCCACTCGGCTACTTTCAAAACTCACATCTGCGTCAATCATGCACATCAAAATGCGAACAGTTACCATCTTCAGTCTACGTATTTTTCTTTCAATGCGAACACTTATACCATCTTCAGTCTACGTATTTTTCTTTCAATGCGAACACTTATACCATCTTCAGTCTACGTATTTTTGGCCCTGTTTTTTCTTTCAATGCGAACACTTATACCGTCTTCAGTCTACGTATTTTTCTTTCAATGCACACACCGCGATACGTAATTTAAACTATTTATTTCTTACCTCTACTACTTTTTCTAAAGTTGCCTATTCAAAAAATCTCAAATATCTCGTCTTTTCTTTTCTACCCAAAAAGTAGATGTTTATTATATAATATATTTAATATTTGATAAGTCAGTAAACTCTCCCGGGTGGAGTTAATAATATATAATACAATCCACAAGTTAAAAATCCGACTCGATATGGATCTTAATTTGGTTTCCCCGCAAGCAGAAAATTAGAAGAAATGCGAGTCTTAATTTCTCAAACAACTCTCGATAATACGTGTTGTAAACGATGTTGTTATCACTTGAAGCGAACGTGTTGTGGTAATGGCCAGAGTATGCCACGCTGTAGCCACGCCCCCCGTGTTGCCAGACGTCCTCGATCCGCGGTGGTGCCAAAGTTCGCCCCCCGAGGCCCCCCTCATTGTAGTGGCCGCTCATGTCGACTCTGCGCCAATCAGCTTGCTTTCTAGTTAGACGCGTTTAGACATCACTGCAAACTGAAATACTTTTCACCGGGAGTCCAGTGCGGAGATTTGGATATTGGGACGGAGGAGGAGGGTCGGAATTTTGCAATCGGGCGATTGAAAATGATTTCTTGACTCGTCTTTAATCATACAAATTTAAATTGACATGTGCAGATAATTTATCAAGGCACTTATCCGAAATAAATCAGTTTTATTGATCTTTCTTTACACGTTTTTTTAAAAATAAATTTAGCTTGATAAACGCAACGATAAAACAAAAACATATCAATTTAGCGATCTTCTTGAAATATGACTGTACAAAAACACGTAATTTCCCGTGGGTTTTCTTATTTATGGTTTGATGAAAGATAACCTTTATATCTTAAATTCTTAACTTAACCAGTGAATTTAAAATAATGAATGTTTTAGTTTTGTAGCACTGCCTAACTATAACAACTATCTCCCCTTTTCACTCGCTTGTCCATGAAAGAAGACTTTTTGTTGCCAAATGTGCTGAAATTGCGTAACAATTTTAACAATATTTATAAAGTTTATATTTTGAAATTTTTTATAATTTAGTATACGATGACCATTAAACCAATGCGGAACCGTGCGTCCAGTGATGCAACTACAGCACTCAAGCCAACAAGCAAAAGCGTTACATTTTCTGCGTCACGATTGAAATGTTCCGACCCCCCACTCTCATCACCCCCCACCCTTTGTCTGCACGTGTGTTACATGAACGTCAGTTTAGTCGTGTGCCATGAAGCCCCACCCAGTACTGAATGAGTCAATGTTTACCTAGGTCCTAGCCGATGCGTCTCTAGCTTTTAGTCAATGTGTTTCCCCCCCCTACCCCCCTACCCCCCCCCCTATGTTGCACGGTCTCTGATTGTGTGTTGTGTTTGTCACCATGTCGTCAACACTAGATGGCTTTGTTTGTTGTTGTTGTTGTTGTTGTTGTTGTTGTTGTTGTTGTTGTTGTTGTTGTCCGATTGTTCGTTACGTTTTGCCACTGCACGGAGAGAGTTTGCAGGCAAAGTGATGTGACTTAGCTCTAACCTCTTTGACAATCATGGAATTGTAGGCCTAGTACGATACCTCAACAAATTCCCTTCAATGCTATTGATTGTTCATAACAATATATTGAAACAACACTTTAAAATATTATATTAGCGTTTGGTGGAGATTACGGGTAGAGTGAGAAAAGTTTTAACTCCATAAGAATAGCATTGTTGGTGGAGGTGCCGGGTCCTCACTTCTTGATTTTATTAATACTACGTTATACATCCAATTCAATTAAGGCGGGAAATAGTCTGATAATTTCAACTCCTTTTAGTGAAACGTTTAACGAATGATACAAATTAAACCAAATTTAAGTGACAGTTTATCCAAATTGGTTACTTTCCCGATAATAATTGCTTTCTTATAAATTTCTCATGAATGTAATTTCAGTTTTCTCCCAATTTTAAAACTATTTCATTTCGACAGTGTTCGAAGTTTTTTGCTATTTCATTCTTAATTACTAGTAGTTTTGGGTTAAGCTGTTACGTGTTTTTAAAGGGTGTACAAAGTAGTCTGTTTGCATGCATAAGTGATTAGCTGATTAAAACCGATAATATATCGATTTATTTATCTTATAACGAGGCGTATGCACGTCGTTTTCTCAATTTAATATAATGTTACCGTACCGTGTGCCGACAAAGTGTGCTTCCTTCAGACGAAAGATTGCGGGGTCCACGCAACGAGCTGACAAGTTGGTCGTTTGATAAATACGAGCAACCGTCTATGATTTACTTCTAGTGCCAGAAAAACTCAAAGAGCTTGCAACATAATTTGATTTTAGCAGCTGCACCGACCCCAGCTCCAGCAGTTTACACTGTAATTCCGGCTCACTTTACTGTGCAAAATCATATTTTATATTTATGAGCAAATCTTGCTGCGCACGAGATAAATATCAACTTTTTGGACATGAGCCATTTTCTGACTGAGCTCACAATTTTCCCGTTCCAAATTGCGTGAAAGTGTAGTCCATAAATATTAGTCATTATTTTCGAATTCCAGCGGAAATTGGATCAGTTAAAAGATGAAATATCCATTTACTACTCCCATACTCTGTCGTTAATATGTTACTGCGGTTCCGGTCATCATCGTTACATATTTTTATGATCAGGTCATCAAGTTTATAACTTAACGAATCGTTGGTACTTTAAGAGCTTATTGAATATATTGATTTACGAATACCGACATTGACCGATATTTAGTATCAAATACCGACCTGGTTGGCCATTGTTCGCGGATAGGTGACGTTGACAGAATCGGGGCGTTACAGAGGATACTGACCTGGTTGGCCATTGTTCGCGGATAGGTGACGTTGACAGAATCGGGGCGTTACAGAGGATACTGTTCATTTTCGCATAGTACGTTAAAATGTTACAGAGATACCAACCTGATTGGCATGCGCGGATACACGACGTTGACAGTCGGGGTTCAGAGGATCAACCTGGTTGGCCATTGTTCGCGAATAGAAGACGTTGACAGAATCGGGGCGTTAAAGAGGATACTTTTCAAAAGTCAATTTAACACACCATCCGAATACACTTCTGTTCTTAATTTACATAACCTCAGAAAGAAAACCACGTGATAAGGATGCGCAGAATATGGAACAGATGATTCACTATCTCACTCAGGTTTGCCACGTGACTTGTGGTCGGTTCGTGATTGGTTGGATAGAAATCCATCAGATTCAAGGGAATGTCTGCTGTAGACAGCCAGAATACAATCAGCTTGCTAAACCGCTATCGAAACCACGACTGTCAGTCTGTTTGAGCGTATGCGACGTTCTGAGTTTGTCATATCACAATATTATCAACGACCTGAGAAGTTTTCCAATAGGTTTCGTAACTTAACCTAGTCCAGATGACGTTTTGTAACAAAACTCTCTTACCATTCTTGTTTACGACGAGTAAACTAGGGAAATTTACCAGTCAGGCCCGATAAAACGTTTAAATAGATATAGAGTAGGACGATCAGATAAAGTCTTTTCAGAATTTGGGATATTTGTTGGTTGATGAATAATCTCATTGTTGCGTATGTTATGAAAAGTATTCGTTATCTATTTTTGCAAACGGTTTATGAGTTGTATAGCTGATTGGCTTTTCTTGCTCGCACTTGTGAAGTTCAACGATTTTTTTAGTTCGTTATTACGGGAATTGCATTGCAACAGCAAAATTCTTAGAAGGTAACAAAATAAACTTCCACATTCCATTATCTAATTCCACAAACTAAAATATCATCTCTTAAATGCACTTTTTTTTGCGAAAGGGGCTACCAATATTTTTCGTAAAAGTCGCCATTATGGGAGTATGCATTAAACCAAAAAATTATAAAAAATTGTTTTGGCGAATCAAAAATTTCTCTTTCCATAAACAGAGTTTAATAAATGTTTTTAAAAACATATCTTTAGTCATAACGGGAATATGTTTGTGATACTAATGTGTTTGATGTTTACCCCTCTAGCCCCAGAGTACACCGTGTGGTACAGTAGCTGCACATGATTGTGTATGAATGTTCCTCACAGCGATGAATGGACCTAACCTTGGTGTTGCATTGTTGTTGTTGTTGTTGTTGTTGTTGTTGTTGTCTGCCTCCCGACTGAAAACAGCTTTGGTTGAAACCACCTCACCTCCCCCATCAGCGTGCTATTGTCGTTGTCATGTTCCGAAGTAGGCGTAGACATGTGCGATGTTTAGTCTCCTAGCCAATCATAGATGTAAACAATAGAATAGCGAGCTTATGTGATTATTTAGATTGATGTGATATTAAATTATAATATATATTGATAAACACCAATGGTAAGTGATAGTCCTATGTGCAAAGCTCAATGCAAGTTTGAAAAATGAGGATGTAACAAACGATCATTCTTTGAATGTCCACTCTTCGTGTTAAAACCAAATTGAGACATTTCTTTTTGATTTTAACAAGCGCATTTTAGTTTTAAGGCAGCATGTTTATATACTTAGAAGTAAAAACTAAAATTTCGTAATGAGTGGTGCAAGGAAATGATCGTTTGTACACGCCCTCTTTTCAAGGCCACCTGGTAAAACATTTCAGTTTGCCCGCATGCACAATGCATTCGTAGGTTTCAGGTTTATCTAGCAATCATGATTTCAATTTTTAGTGATATTTTATTTTATATACATGGTAAGTTTTATTATCGTTCTTGTATTTCTTGTAAGTATTAATATATATTTTTGGTAATGTTTTTATAGCACAATTTTATTGTACTTGTCGTTGTTTTTGTTTGTTTTATCTTCTGATCACTCTGCCCTCCCGATGTACGTGTATCTTTTATTGGACGGTGCGCGCGCAGAAAGCCTCCCGACCTTGAACTTGAAGGCTTGTTCAAGCGACATTTCACGACGGTCGAGTTCTTCCAAGGGTCGATCATGAACCCAATCGACCTCCAGCGAGTCAAGGTGAGACTAGACGCTAGTTTCAGGGCGTCAAGGACAAAGTAGACGCTAGTTTCAGGGCGTCAAGGACAAAGTAGACGCTAGTTTCAGGGCCTCAAGATAAAGTAGACGCTAGTTTCAGGGCGTTAAGGTTAAAGTAAACGCTAGTTTCAGGGCGTCATGGATAAAGTAGGCGCTACTTTCAGGGCTCACGGATGAAGTAGATGCTTGTTTCAGGGTGTGGGAGTGTTAAATAATCTACATGCTTATGTATAATTTAGGTTGTTTTATAAAACTATAATTGAAAAAAAGTTGAGTCAAATTCAAGAATTAAACACAACGAACATGTTTTCAAAGCTCAATAATATTTAAACCGTAGGCTCACATGTTTCATCTCCACTTGTCCATATCTTAACGTTACGCTTTAACCATTTGCTACCAGAATTATTACTTACTTACAGAATAGTGTTGTCTGTTGATATGAACTCTTGCAAGATAATTTGAATGATTCAAATAGTACCTTTGTGTGCAAAGGGATATTGTATTGTCCTCGAACCGATAAGTTGCGAGCCACAAAGAAAGAAAGATGGAGGAAAGTTTGGCTAAATAAAATATAAAGACTTGTCAAAATTTGTGGCGAAATATAACTCCACTGAAAATCAGTTCTGTGTCTGAGGGGGTAGACTCTAAATACGAATTTTTG
Source organism: Sweltsa coloradensis (assembly GCA_024449915.1). Taxonomy (NCBI): domain Eukaryota; kingdom Metazoa; phylum Arthropoda; class Insecta; order Plecoptera; family Chloroperlidae; genus Sweltsa; species Sweltsa coloradensis. The sequence continues at coordinate 52,047 of JAMZAV010002206.1, forward strand.
TTTTATTTACTATCAGCCATTATGTATTAAAACTTTTGTACAACCCTTAAGCTGCCCACCAATTTAAAAATTAATTATGGTTATGCCAAGCCATTTAAAAAAATGTTTTAACAACTTTTTAGCAATCTTTCTCCATCTTGAAAGTTGTCGGTCCGAGGGCGATACATGCAGTATAGGTTCGCTTAGCTGTCTCTTCTACTTCAAGTGTTGTGGAACGCTGATACATGTTTAATGGATGCCACGTGACCTGTTTGTTTGCCGCAGCGTGTTTGTGTTTTATTGTGTTGTTTCCGGTTCCTGTGATCAGACGCCGTCACAAAGCAGTGAGATTCCTGTCGTCATGGAACTAACTCTTCGGGCCACTATCAGCTGTGCTGCAACGCTTTTCAGAGAAGCTTCGTTTATTTGATAATTTAATTCTTTAACACATACGTTTCACACTGTCAGAAAAGGAAGCCAGTGGTTTAGCCGAGGTAGTTTAACCGGTTCCCACTCGAACACCGAAGTTAAGCAAACTCGGGCGTGGTCAGGGGTAGAGTGGGTGACCGCTCATCCCTGAAACTCACGTATACCGCTGGTTAGAACAGATGGAGGGTTCGAGAGCTAGTGCAACGGCTTTGTTCTCCTCGACGTCTGCTCGGCAGTCAGGGTTAGTGGAGGAACCTATATGACTGTCAAAGTTACACCGTCCTTTCGGATGGAACGTTAAGCCGTTAGTTACTTTTCGGAAAGAGTAGGCTACGTGCCGGTACCCGGTTTTCCCTCTTCCCTTCTGTTCATACTTCATCCTCATCTATCACCACTCATCGTCTCGAATAGCCAAAGTGCATGAATATGAGACGTTAAGCAATATCCAATCACTCAATCAAATCAGAAAAGGGCATAGTAACATTCTCATTTTTGTTTCGCAGAATCTATATCCCATAATCAGTTTACATTATATACATTCCAAAATCCAAATACACCTGTTTTCAACATAAGTCGGGTCAGGGGGTGGCTATCCACCTTTTGTTGGCGCACAAAGTTTATAAACATCGACTTGCCAGGCCTTTCGAGTCTTTTCTCCTTCCATTTTCTCCTATCTGCCTATCCTCCTATCTCGTCTTTGTTCTCGCTTCTATCCACCAGTTCACATTTCCTTCTCACATTCTCTTATATTTCTTCCCACAGTTTCCAACTTCTACTCCTTCCCAACACTCGTCTCTCTCTTCTTCATAATTGTTGACCCTGCCACTTTAACTTTGGCCTATCAGGTTTTCTAATACTCATGTCTTTTCTTTCAAATTAAATCAACAACAAAATCATTTTTTTTAACGTAAAAAGTAAAAATAAGTGTGTCTTATGCAAGTTTCTCCCCTTATATTTACGTTATTTCAAAACACATCATTATTATACCTAAACAAGCTAAAACATAAAAAAAGGTTTTATGGTGGAGGTGGAGGGTTGAGAGAAATTATCTCATAGGTAGGGTTAACCTTTCCCCTGACCCCAAGGGTAACTAATATATTGTTTTAAAGTACCACCCAAAATCCAAAACGCACCCAAAACAAACAAACACACATAAATCATATGTCTACCTTGGATTTTATCGTAAGACATAACACACGCATTAAGAGATGGATGGACTATCACTAAAACCCAGGGTGCAAAATCCAGGGAGGGAAAGTACCCCACTACTGATAATATCAGGACTCCCAAACCACTATGTACATATACGTATTCTAAACTGCCCTTCAGACTACCCCCTTCCTCTCGTGCAATCTTCTGCCAAACGGGCAGTTCGCACCATGTAAAAAACAATGCCCATAAATTCATTCGTTATTTTCAAGTGGATGGACATTTCCAGCACTGCTTAAGATGTGAAGTTTCAAACTCGGCTTACGTCCTTTAAAACACAAATTATTCTTGATCTCTGAAAAGTTTTGAAGCACAGTTTTAGTACCTTGACATTAACAAATAGAAATTAGGTTTTAAGGGGAGACTGTCTAATACAGACGTGGAAAATGTTTTTTTCTCACAACTGGACTATGAATATTCTGTGACAAGTTTGTTTTCAATTACCGTAAATAAGTGTAGAACTTCAGTTCTTACAAGGTTGATTTAAACGTGAACTTGAAACGTGATCTGTGACGACAGTCTCCCCTTAAGAGGGGTCGCTGAGGCTAGCGAGGGAAAAGTACACGCGTCCAGATTTAAGATGATTGCAGCTGAATGGTTACTAATGTACTAATACAATTTCGCAGAAACGTTATTGGATAACAACTCATTTTTTTAACGAATTAGCAAGGTCTAATAATCTAAAACCATTTTAATAACGACTTTTAAGTTTAACATGCCTATTAAATTTGTTTTAAATTTGATTTTTCTTATGTTTGGAACCAACACGAAAATTTGAGTTTAAAATTTTGGCAGGTGTAATATAAACTCTTAAATTCACAAATATCAAGTAAATTACGTATTTGTCACTAATTTTTAATTCGAATTAATGAACTAATTAAGAATTGTGTCTATTCTATTGTATCCTTTAGATTGGGTGTACATTAACGTTCAAGTGAAATATTATAATTATATTATTAACCTTATTTTGTATCGAAACAACATAAATCTGAGCCGTTAAACTCGTCTCCTCGCACGCCTGAGCGAATCCTCTTAACATGCGTCTTCCCTATTGGACAACCTATGTTCTCTCTCTCTCTCTCACTCAGTGATACCAGGGTAAGTGATGACCTCTCTCTTTCTCTCTCACTCACACTTTCTCTTTAGTTCTCTTTCTCTCTCTCACTCCTATATAGATCTACTTGCCTGACAATTTTCTTCTCTGTTATTTTGGTGTGCTCTTATTTTCTTGTGCACAATTTTCGCCTGCTTCTGTACTTTTCGACTATTACATTTTAATAGAAATAGCCATGTTTCGTTATATTTTTAACTAGATTTTATATTAAGAAAACATTATTGTATTTCATAAGTAATGTCATTTTATGTGATGAAGTCAGTTGTTAAATGAAAAACTATGTTGGTATTGTATGATATTAATTGAATAGAATTTCTCTGCATTTCAAAAAAAAAATTGTGAATGCAATTTTTTATTTAAAGTAAGGAATTTATGTAAAGATTTGTATTTTGATTTAAAAGGCCTACTTACATTCAGTAAAATAATCGGACGAAATACACTTGTATTGAACACCTGTTGTGTGTATTTGATAGTATGTATTATAACAATTTAAATGTATATATTTGACTTGACTCGTATCAATACAATGCTTAAAAACGTTGTTTAAGATCACCTTAGCAAAGATTCAAATTGAAATTTAAAAAATGCTCTTCACAAAATCAGTTGATATTAATGAGTGGGTTAAAAGGGTTTCTAAATCTAATTTAAGATAAATTTAAATATATTTCTTGAATCAATATTCAACAAAGTATTTTTAATACCCTTAAAGTTAATTTACTATCATTATCAGATCATTATAAGTATAACATGTGTTGTAGCGTTAATATAATAGAACTATGTAAACGTTTGCTTTAATGTTCTCTGGAATATTCTGTACTAGATAAATAAAGAATAATAATAGTAACAGTAAGAGGCATTTAATTGTGATTTCATGAATTTATATTATATCACAAAATAATTGTTAAATAAATTAACAGTTTAATATGATCTATTATTCTTGAGGTGCAGCCGGTACGACGCTTGTGGCTAAGACATGTCTGTGTTGTTAGGTGCACGAAGCTGACGCCTGCCTGGTGTTGGCCAACAAGTACTGTCAAGATCCGGACGCTGAGGACGCGGCCAACATCATGAGAGTCATCTCAATCAAGAACTACTCGGACGACATCAGGGTCATCATCCAACTCATGCAGTATCACAACAAGGTGGGAATCTAGATACTTTGTCTACCTTGGCTATTGTTTGTATTAACCTCATGTCGGAAATGGCTGTTGATTTCTGAAACGTAGTTTCCTAGTAAAAAGGAAAAAGGAAAAAGGAAAAAGGAAAAAGGAAAAAGGTAAAAAGTAAAAAGTAAAAAGTTATATCCACTAAAGCAAGGATACTATTATACCACTAAAGTGTGTAAAACTATTAAATAATGAACTCTTCTAACTTTCACACAAGAAGGTGAGTTGGATTCACAGCGAAGTGTTACATTCACAGCAACCTGATTGTGTTAAATTCACAAGTTGTGTGAAGTTTACAAGAAGATGTTAGATTTATGAGAATTTTTGTTAGAATCACAAGTTGGCAAGCTAGATTTACAAAAAAGGTGTGTATATGTCCACAAAATGATGAGGGTTGTAATTTTTGTTATTATATTGTTTTATTATTATCTGTAAGTATGCCATATAAATACGTTATATATGTTCTTTGGAATTATAATAAATAAATAAATTACATAAATACATAAATACATAGATATGTATTCAAGAAGTTTGCTACATTCACAACAAGGTCAGTTAGATTCACAGCACGGTGTTAAATCACAAGAAGGTGTGTTAAGCTGACATCAAGTTGTGTTTCTCCAGGCCTACCTGCTGAACATCCCGTCTTGGGACTGGAAACAGGGCGATGACGTCATCTGCCTCGCTGAACTGAAACTGGGGTTCATCGCTCAGAGCTGCCTAGCGCCAGGTTTCTCAACTATGATGGCCAACCTCTTTGCCATGAGATCGTTCAAAACGGTAAGGCAGAATAGATGAGCCGTCTTGAGGACTGGTTTCAAACACTTGTTATTTTACATTGGACACACATTTACAGATAATCCATTTTATCTTGTTTCTCAAAGTTGAAACTAAAAACACATACTAAAGTCAACATCCAGGAAACAAATTGGGAGGGCGGGGAGAAATCTCCAAGCAGTTATGTTTTTTGTATTTGGTTTGAAACCGGGATGAGGTAATTTGTTGTCAACTTTTACCTAGGACCTCTTCAATTGTGTGAAAATATTTTTTTTATTTTATGTTCTATTATTTGGTGTTGATTTTATATATTAACTGTTTTTAGATTCAACTGTGTGTGTTAACTGATATTTGAAGGAGCATAACTATTTGCTTTTCCTCTTTATAAATAATGTTTATGGAAACTAATTCAATTATTTATGTTTTCCGTAATATTTAAAAAGCCCTTCTTTTTTGCAGAAACGATAAAATAAACACAATTTAAACATAATACTTATGATTTATGAAAGAAACTTAATTAAGAATCAATGATCTTGAGGTATATCCAGCAAACAAAAAGGCTTGGCATGGTATTTAAAAGATTGCTGTTATTATATTTGATTTATTACATCTACATTAAATAATAGTAATGAGTTATGAAGATTTTCTTTAAACTGTTGCAATTAATTTATATTAAAAATTAAATAACAACTAAGGCCTACGTTAATATTATTCTTCAGAAGTATATTATGTATATGATGAAGAAATATTATGGTGGAATATCGTAGTTGTTAGAAACTACTACACAGTTTGATGCGGTGAAGTGATGTCCATGATCCATTAATGTTTGTGTTTAGAAAAGTCTTGTTCTGATGACATCAAAGTGAAGTATTGTAACCTTGTATCCCACTAATGTCTGTCTTTACAAACCAGTCGTCGGGTATGCAATCCTGGCAGAACGACTACCTGCGAGGAACGGGCATGGAGATGTACACAGAGTCGTTAAGTCCGACGTTTATTGGCATGCCGTTTGCCCAGGCCACCGAGTAAGTAGCTACAAGCTACAAGCCTATCACCCTGCTGACTCCATCCCACCGGTTCAGTTCGCTACAGCTCCGACGCTATGTGGTTACTTACAATGGTTTAGAGTAATATTATATTATACTACTGTACTTCAACAACGAATCAAATTAATTAGTGAAGAACGATTTACAGGTTTTTAAAACCACAAACTAAAAAATTGAAATGTGACTTTTTAATGGGCGATGTTTTACTTTTTTCACATCCTAAATAACCAGTGGTGTCCTTAATTTTTTTAAATTGAATTTATAAATAAATTCGTATTAAGAGTCGATTAACCCAGTCACACAGATTTTTAGTGGGGACATTAACTTGAAGTACACCGAGCCAATCCTGTCGGCGTCGACGTCGTCAACGAGTGAATAAGAACAGTGTTTGACATACATACTGTATGATGAGTTTTGGAGAATCAACACAGGAATAAAAAAGGATACTATTAAAGTTGTTTTTGAAGCTAAAAATATTTAAGTAACTTCAAGAATATGTTCAGAATAATTTGCTTATACAAAATACACATAATTAAATTAATTATCATTCTACCTAAGTTGACTAAAACATTTGCTCATCAGGGAGCATAGGTACCGGGATCAATCCCCAGTGGAAGCAGTTTTTAATCTTAAGTAGAAATTGGGGGAGAAAAATAGATGGGAGATGCTTTACTTTCTAGTCGGGATTAAGGCCAGCTGGATCATATCTTCATCTAACCTACTTTGATACTAAAAGATAGGGGGCTGTCTGAACCGGACCTCCTGTCGTTCTGCTCTTGTTGGAGCCTCTGTCGCCATCTTCCTACTTTCACTTTACTCCAGTTCTCATTTGTATACTTTCTTTTACTTTTACAGGACTTGAATTGTTTTCTTATTGTCTACTTTATTGCTACCCAGACGACTTTGAGTTGAGTGCCTCTCCGATGACTTACACTGCAGACATTTCAGTCAACTACCCTGATTCAACAGTGTCCGATGTGCCTGGAGGTTGTGACCTTGGGAACAGTTTGTTTCATTTATAGTCAGAGTCTTAAAATAGTTAGTTATCTCAATTATCGAGAAAGGGGAAATGCAAACATTAGATATTCTTTTCTTTGTCTGACAATAGCTATGCAGTTATTCGGTTTACTTAAACGAATTTCCTGAGCAGTGTAGATTTCTATGTAGTTTTTTTTACGCTCAAACATTACCAAAGAACAAACCAAAGAAAGTAAATGTCATTGTTATTAACTTATCAGTAATAGAACGCAGAATAACAAGAGTACAAACGGATAGGAGGTTCAAGAAAAATATTTTCATATTTGGATCCATTATCAATAAATTATTGCAAATTTGAATTTCATATAAGACTCGCGACGTTAGTTACCAGAAGCAAGATACATTTTCGTAGTTTAATCTGATTTGACCTTCTTGTGGTGGCTAACTAAGTGTTAGGGTCTGTGTCCTTGGGATGCAGGAATCACATTAACGACTGGAGAAAGCTTTAGAAAGAAGTTCCAGCTAGGATTAAGCAACTTGTCTTTACGCCAGAAGACAAATCTCTTCCATGTTAAGATAGTATAGGACATGCGTTACAGGCAAATTACTGTTCGGTTGGCCGACTGACACCACAGGTGTAGGAAATTTTAAACATGTGTCACGAATGTGGGAATATAGAGCTCTGCAGAATCACATTTCCAAATTTTGTTTTAAAATAATTTATAAAAAATAAATTTGTTTTCACGAATTTTGTAAAAACTCCGAAATTGACTGTATATTTGTGATTTTTTCTGGCTAATTAAGTCATTTTTTTTAAAAGTTATGACCGCAGGGCTGTCCACGTATGCTTAATTGACAACTTTGCAAAGTTTCATATACGTCGGTTGCATCTTCGCCAAGCGAATTGCTATTTGCTAACTGCCAAATGTGTCGCATTCCCTCTTAAATATCTAATCGCTTCTCCTGTCCGTTCTGCTGTAAGACAAACTGTTCCCAGTCCGCCCCCCTCCAGCTCCCCGCGCACGTGACCTTGGATCAAGTACAGAGGGTAGTCTTCTTCTTTCTTAGTCTCCAGACACACAGGCCTGGCAGAACGATTACCTGCAGGGAACGGGCTGCGAGATGTATACGGAAACGTTATCCCCGTCGTTCACCGGGATGTCGTTCCCGCAGGCGAGCGAGTAAGTGATGGCGTCACACACCGTATGACACGGCATTGCTTCTGGGGACTAGCCGGCCCGGGAGCGGGGGGAGGCTGGGCGAGCAGGCGCATGTGTTTTACGGCTCAATGGTTCATGTCATATTATAAGAGTATAAACTACACAGATTTTAAAATTAATTCACATATTCCCAGTAAAATATAAGTGAAACAACCTCAATTTAATAAATGTTTGTAAACTTGGTCAATTTATGCGATTTCCGTCTCAAGTCAATTTTCTTTTAATCCCACCGTTTCTTTCCATCAACTTAAACCCTCGGGTTAATTTTCGATTCTCAATTTAAACAGTTGATTTGAGACTTTTATACATTGCAACTCATGTTTCGAATGACTTTTTTCACTTATGTAATAATTTAAGACGTATTGTTTTACAACTAAATGTGTGTATCAAAAGACCCATTTATTCATTAACGTAACTGCGAAATATGATAATGAAACCACCAACCGTTGAGCTGCAAACATCATACACCTGAGCGCCTCTGCGTGTCCCGCTCCAGTCCCAGCAAGTCCTCTTAAGTAATCGTAGAAAACGGAGATTTTACGTTTGCACTAACGGTTTTGGGCGTAAAAAGTCAATGCTGTTGTAATGGGAATATGCACGTATTGGTTGGTACTACTGTCTTAAGCGTCTCGCACGTTTTGGAACCCTCCCTCACACAGTCTCTAGCAACCCGACCCTAGTGTTAGGCAGTAGATTATATCGCTTCGATAAGGTAAGTGGCAAGATTGGTAACTCTATGCTTTGGATGTAGAGATAGGACAAAGTGTCTAGTAGGCCAATAGGCTTTCTAACCTCAATTAGGGAAAGAGTCACACAATAAGAAAGAATGTGTAGCTCATACAAGTTGAAGTTGTACAACAATATTCTATCAAATATAGTTTTTCTTTTAAGAATAGGTAGAACATTAAAATTGTATTAGTTTAAAGAGGAGTATATTTATTATACAGCTACAAATTGTACCTTTACCACCAATTCTTTTAAAATAAAACTGCAACTTGTAAAAGTAATAATGTGCTACTTTTCTTTCTTATCAAATTGTGACATCTTTACTAATGGAAGTTATATGTTTTGGTCTTAAACTACGGTTTACATAACCCATACCTGTTTAGTGCGGTAAACTAATTATTTGTCGTAGTAATTGTTAATTAATAATATTAACTTCTAGATACGAACTTGAAGTATATTGCTGACAATCTTGTGCTTTATACAGAAGACTTACATGTTGGGATGAACTTCATACGTCACGAACATTCTTGACACTGTTCCATGTGCCCGATATAAATTAATAAAACAATTCTAACTAGGACAAGGTATATAACTTAATAGTTACGCAAAATATTATAAAATTATATTTATGTCTAGCAGTTAGCTGAAACGAAATAAACTAATGTGTGTACTTATATTTTAGTTCTTGTGTTAATAATAAAAAAATATACAATAATACCCTTTTTTTAAATAAAGAGTATTATTGTGTAAAAAGTATAATTTAGTAAACTCTATAGTCATTGTTGACCCACTTAAAATAACCTACTTTAGTGACATATTTTACCAACCATGCATCATTGCTAGGACGGTCAATAAACTTGTCACAACGTAATCTATATAGCTTTTAAAAATAATTTTCCACTTTACTTATGGAAACTCATCCCGATATATTTGTCTCTGTACATTCACCTATCGATTAGATATGCCTAGAAAGTACACTCTAACTACTAATTCGTTCAAGGTAGCTTCGTTCAATAGTCATCTAGTAGACACGCAAATTACGGTGGTGGGTTAGAAATACAGCTTGCTGATCATCTGAGTACTACACGCATGACATAGACATTATACAATAGCTTTTCATGAAACTTTAAACACTTTTATTAGAGTAAAACTTCACAAACTCACAATGTAGACATTATATCAATCAGCTTTTAGTGTAGGCCCATCATTAAGAAAATAGTATTCGATTTTAATAAAGTTAACACAAATATACTTGCACTTTCATTAAAATAGTCACTCTAAGCATTTTTGAGACATTTAAAGTATTTGTAATTGGTTTTAGACATATATTTACGTTATGCCCAAACCAATTACATCGCATGTAAATATAGCTTAATAATTAACAGTAGAGCAAACTAGATAAATACTGAAAAACTTCTGGAACATTAGTAGAAAAGTCAGTACATTCTTGTAGAAGTTCGAAACATCTGCTGCTTATTTAACTCAACGCCAACCGCTCGCTAACATAATAATCGCAATTAAAATATTTACTAATTAGTTTAGATCTTCGAAGTTAGTTCTTTGCGTATGGGGCTAGCCACGGCACGCTGACGATGAGTAGGCTACTCTGTCTTGTCTCTTGTATCTCGACCCTGGAACTTGGGACTGCACTACCCCTGCTTGGTTACCTACTATTTATCTATTGAATCTTTCTATCATCCTTACCTTAAATGTCTTCTTATATGTGTGATTAAAATGTTGTAGAAGTGATCAATGTTGTAATTTGTCTTAAAATGAAAATGGAATTTCTTTAGATTATTAAATGTATTAAATTTAATATGTTGAAGTTGGTTACCGTTCGATTGAAGGTTTATTTAATGTTCTAAGTAAGTTTATCTTTTGTGTGGACCTTTAAATTCTTTAATTCTTTACTTTAAATTCTTTAAATTCTGGACGTTTAAATTCTAATTAATTTTCTTGATAACATTAGAAAACTTAGTTTAGTTAATTTAATGGTACTTGTTGTTCTAAATATATTATGAACAACATATAACATTCCCAATAACGTTTATGTATTTATTAATAACCCAATATTTTAAACCTAATCTACCTATTTATAAACTTCCATTTTTGTTTTAAGATAATGCATTTAAATGTGATAAATGTTTTAATGTGATTTGTATCCCACTTATAAATGTTGTCAACCTGAGTAAACCCAGCAGTTATTGAATGTGTGTATATTAAAATTTAGTGGTTTCTGATTTCCAAAAACTAGGCTACGTACTTAATATACAAATTCACAAGAAATTATCTCATTAAATTGTAACTTCATTTTCTTTTACAGAAGATATCATTTCTTAGCCTTGTAAATGCTGTTAGGTTGACTTCAATGTATAAATTGATTGTGTTGTAGAGCAGGATATTTACATGTCATAGTTTATTTGAACTTATTATTAAATTTTACTGGTTTATAAAATATTTGCAAGTAGAAAAAGGTAAATTACATTAGAAAATATTACATTACCTATTTAAATGTTTGTTAACCCTAGAAGAGTGATGTTCATTGAAAGTTTAAGTATTATATAGTCTTGCAAAGTGAATAATTTGAAAATGTTCTGCATTAGAAGATGTTAAGTGTCACCTCTTGTATAGTGTGGGCTGGAATGTTAATCTGTCTGTTGTGACTGTAGGTTGTGTTTCACCAAGCTCAAGCTGCTGCTGCTCGCTATCGAGATCAAGGGCGAGGACGGGGTCGACAGTAAGATCTCGATCAACCCTAGGGGGGCGAAGATATCCGCCAACACACAAGGGTTCTTCATCGCGCAGTCGGCCGACGAGGTCAAACGGTGAGACCGACATCAAATACACATTTAAGATAATATTTCACACTCCTTTGTTTATCATTCATCATAATCTGTTGCCACGTCCAACTCTGCGTTGGGTCGGCATTGACGACAGGCCTCTCCATTTTCTTCTGTCCTGCCACCACTCCTCTCCTTCCACCACAGTCCAGTCTCCTTCACGCTGTTCCACATATTTTCTTACACTATTCTTACACAGTTGTAATGGTCTACCCCTTGGTCTCCTACCTGGAATTCTCAATTCCCTCATCCTTCTCGGTAATTTCGTTCTTTCCGTCCTTTTGACATGGCCGAACTACTTTAATCTTGTCTCTCCAATTCGCTCCATTAAATTCCTACGCCTACTTGATCTCGGATATCCTCATTTCGTATTCGGTCCCATCTAGTCTTACCTAAAATGCTTCTCAAAAACTTCATATCTACAGCCTGCACAAGGCTCTCATCCACTGTTGTCATATTCCAAGTCTCTGCTGCATATGTCAGTATTGGAACAAAGTAGGTCTGGTAAGATGGTAACCTTACACTTCTTTGGTACTTTTCTGTTCCATTTGAGATCTCGGATAGATTGGAATTACCCAACAGCTTGCTGCGTCCTTCTTCCTATCTCTGCCAGTCACCCGGTTGAAATGAGATTGGTTTTGTTGACATTGTCATCCAACATAGATGATACTGAAAAGTTTTGGTGATTCTGATATCAAAGGAGTGTTCCTAGTTCCATTTAAAGGGGTGTTCCTTTAAAACCCGCCACCTCCACCAACCAGCAGATCCGAATGCTGAAAAACTGTGAACATTGGTATAAGCTTTTCCCTATTTTTGCTACTCCTATACCTAGCTTGGTTTACTTAATACACTTTTAAATTGATTGCAATTACCTAAACATTTTTTTTAATGGTAGAACCACTTAACATCTGAGCATTTTATTTGTTTATTTAACATCTATCCAATTCAGTTAAAAAAAAACTGATTCACAAAGGAGGACAACTAAATAAATCTAATAACATAAATACAGTTATAGCGATGAAATACAGCAGTTAAGTAAATATTTATAAGTATTTATTTATTTATAGCTTTATTGACGCTCTTGCGGTTATTTTCTTAAACTCATGCCATGCATTTTAGTTGAGCTCGTTAATAATATATCTGACCTTGTTTGTTTTTCCAGAGCTTGGTTCTACTGCAAAGCGTGCCACGAGGACATTAAAGACGAAACACTTATCAAAAAATGCAAATGCAAAAACTGTAAGTACAACCCATTTCATTTCTTTGTTTGAAATAGGAAAGTAAAGCTAAAAACTCATTACACATTAAAATACTTAAGTTCAAAGATATTCAAGTATAGTTACGAAGTTTGTATCACATCGTTGTTCCAAATAAGAGCTGACGTTGTACCACTTACCATGTTTGAAATGTACAGCCCATGTATTTATTATACGGTTACATTATTCCATTCCATGTACTGTAACAAACAAAATTGGTATTGTTATTTTAAAAAAAGGAGTTTAAACGGTAAATGCTTGTAAGAAACTGTCCCTTATTTTCTGAGGGGAAAATTAATTTGTTGAATTAGAAATTTTATGGTTTATAACAATATTAATGTCAATGAACTGTGTTTATCGAATTGCGTTGATAAGCTTCATTAAATTCGTTGTAGTTGTCATCAGCAGGCGACACGTTTTGTCGCCCCCTGCCCTTCAGACTGAGCTCTGTGTTATCTATGCTTTCCAACCTGTAAATCCTTCTCCAGTCCAAACTAGCTTTATTAATGTTTGCTTTAAAATAAAGAGTAGCAAAATTATATGTATTACAATACGCATTCCGCACGTCTTGGAAGCCCCTTCGCGGAGGGAACCGAAGTGCCCCCCCCCCCCCAATTTAAGCCGGTCCAATGTCTGTACCAATAGTGTGAATTGAAATATTTTCTCCCTCTACTCTTGTACTCTTGTCTGTCATTATTTAATTTTACGTTAGGTATCAATAAGTTACGTTCAGACATGAATTCTTCTTGCGACCAAGTTTGTTTGTTACTGATCACAATATATATAACATCCGCCATCTTGTATTGTTGACTTGTCACTGTCTCTGTTCTAACAATATATGTGTATTATTTCCAGTGGCTGGGAGTACGTAAGATAAGATATGTAGCCTGTTGTGACGATTGCTTTAAACTTAGCTTATAAGGAATGTACAGAATTAATTGTGAAAATAGAAAATCTGGACAATACATTGAATTTGTTTGGCAAAATTGAAAATGGACGTCTAATGTTCAAATAACTAATTTTTATCGGTTAAGTTGTTACCAAAAACATTAATCAGTCAATTTGTTTTATTAGCAACAAAAAAATAGATAAATATCCAAAATTGGTTATTTTTATATAAAAACAGTATGTTATATTAACAACTGTATTGGCCACTGGTTGTGGATTCGCATGATAAATCAAAGAATTAAACATATCTGCTAATTGCAACTTAATTATTTTGCAATGGCTGCCGCAATTCTGCAAACGCATAAATCATGATGTTTTAAAGCTCTATTTCGCTAAAGCCGCACTTTCAAAATGGAAGTCAGCCAGTGATCAATACAGATTGAATTGATAATATTTGTGCATTTGATGACGTCTTTTATCAAGAGAAATTCTGGAGCAAACTTGTGTTAATGTACTGTTCTTATTTTAACACAATGAAACCCCTGTTAAAATGGGTAAACTATTCAATACAACTGAATGAAAATTGAATGATTTGGCCGCTTTTCCATTGACTTGGATTTTATACGCATGATTTCATCTGTCCTGATAAACAATAGTGGCGACTTTAAGAGTTGCAACACTTTTCATGCATTTCCAGAGGTGTTGTTTTAAATAATCGGTAAAAGGTGAAGTACAAAATAAGTTTTAATTATCTCCAATTTAAGCATGAATCCATTTCAATTTATTCAATTACTAAAAGTGTTTGTCTATGCATTTAGTATATATTTAGTATTAGAGTTACAGTGTGATTTAATAATATGCAAGTTACTAAAAAATTAAGTGTAATAGGCAATATTTTTGTATATTTGTACAGATAAATCGATGAAGCCAAAAAATACAAATCACATTTTAACTCATAATGATTAGCGAGGATTAAAATAAATTAACTGTAAATCTTAAAGATAATTTGTAGAGATATAATTGTTAGCTTTTATATAAATGTTTCGTTTACAGATGTATGGAATGAATTTTCTGCATCATGATAAAGAGAGCAAAAAAATAAATTGAGAGTGTTAACTTGCCATTTATAAAATTATAAAATATGATATATTTAAGGTAATAATGATAGCTATGTGTGGGGCTGCTCGAGAAGAAACTGTGTGTTCTGACGTGTTGTTGCTTTCAGATGTTGGCATGATGATGATGCAGGGCAACATGGTCATGAAGGGTGGCAACATATCAAGTTGTGAGGTGGTCGAGGGTAGGGCTCGGCTCGTTCCGTCTTCGTAGCCTCTTGTTGTTCTACGCGTGGTCATGTTCAGAATGTTGAGGGTTTATAACACGAGCATGTGTATTGTGTAGATAAAGACAGCGACGTCTGCCGCCGGAATTAAGCTAGTCCGCTAGTATATTTACTAGTTTTTAAACTAGTCCGCTAGTTTATTTACTAGTTTTTAAACTAGTCCGCTAGTTTATTTACTAGTTTTTAAACTAGTCCGCTAGTTTATTTACTAGTTTTTAAACTAGTCCGCTTGTTTATTTACTTGTTTTTAAACACCGGATAAAAGGATTTTTTATCAAAACAAAAATATTAAACACGAGAATAATAATATTTTTAAACCAAACATTTATCAGTGGTTTGTGATCGCGGTCTAATTGTTATTGTATAAGTCTTAGTTTACACTAGCAATACTATTAAGATTCGTGATCGCTTTGCTCTCGCTATAGTAAAATATTCTTCAATGCATTTTAAATATACTGGCGCACACCAGCAATTACTATATCTAAAATGCATTCAATAATAATTTAACATAACTTAAAGCTAAGCTTATTTTGTATAGTAACAGTATCGCTTATGTATACTAGCGGGCTAGAGTATTTTCAGCGATAGGTGTGGGGTCTCTATCTAAATATCACATACTCAATGTTACTGCTCACTAATTTTAAGTCAATTTTGTTTAATACATATATTACGGAATAATAACATTGAAATTAAAAATTAAAAAATCATGTTACAAGTTTTGAAAAATTGAGAAATTTGAAATACCATTTTGAAAATTTGAAAATTTGAAAATTTGAAAATTATTATTTTTATATGTATACAATTAATCATTAAGTATTTCAAATTTGTATTCATTTCCTCAACCCGATGGTCATGACCACGTGTCTATTTGTTCTGAACCTGTACTCGCTAGTGCGCCTGACTTATCCCAGACTGGCTGGGCTCGACACAAGAATGTGATCCAAGCCAGTGAGTGACTGCATGAGATCAAGCGTGACATGGCGGAAATGTGCTAACTACATTTCGGTTTTTATTGTTTAATTCCATTTAATGTTATTCAAAACTAAATTTTGATAATTAAAAAAAAATGTATTTCTTATGTTTGTATCAAAATTACAAAGATAGTAGTTAAGTCATCAATGTTTCTGGACAGTCAATAAAAAATTACAATTAAGTCAACTCAAACTTCAAAAACTCCTCAATTTAATATTCAATGGTTATTCCTAAATAATATTTCTAGATAGAATTAATACATTATTTATGTTTTTGGCATTTTGTTTACTAATAAAAATTAATTTTTTTATTTGAATTATTGCTAACCGAATAGTTTTATAAAAAGTGGTGCACTTCCGTCAGTCACGTGTTAAATAAAGGCTATTTTCACTCTTTCTTCTCATTCGTTGCGTATAGAACTAAGCATTTTGTAAACTATGATTGAACATCTATTAAGCATTGTAACGTGTCATTTTATTTCAGAGTATGATGATAAAAGGTTGGATTTGCCACATTTTAAAGCACATTTGATACTAATGATTATCTTTTTGGTTTTGTTATGTTTAAATAACATTTCTTAGTTATCATTTGGAATGATTCAAAACATTCAATAAATTTTTCGCATGCTACATTACAACTTTGTTTCTTAAAACGATTGTTCTCAATTATTGTTTGACTGGAACTAATTTAAATTTTGGTTATGTTTCTCAATTAAAATTTCTGTTCTGTTTTTTAAACATGTGACTATATTTTTCATTTGCTATGAAGCCAACATTTAAAATTTTCTTTTCTTTTAAACACTTTTAATTTCATTAATTAAATTTAATATTTAAGTTAATTTTTTCATATTTAGATATAGCCAGTATCCAGGTACGTCCTTTTTCAATACCATTATATTATTATGTTTTAACTATTTTTTAGTTTTCTTCGAATGAAAAGTAGTTTTTTCAATTTAAAGTAATTTTATGTTTGTAACTGTGGCATTTCCTGCATTTTACTTGCGTACAATGAACGAAAGTGACTTGGTTTCTCGTAGAAAAATGGTGGATCCATTTGTTTGCTTTAGTTAAGAAACTATTTAAGCGGTTGAATCACATAGATTCGATTCTTGATCGTTGTTCTCACTTGTCCGTCCGTAGATCCTAATAGTGTTTGTTGATAGTATTTAGTCCTCTTAAAGGACTATTCGCGGCACTTAAAACTAAAATGGCACTTTAAACGTGGACATGGCATGTGTACAGGGTCATTTAGATCTTTACGACGGCGCTTTATTGCAAATTAAAAAAATTAAAAAATCGTTTTCAAATTGGATATTTTAAGCACTCATTATAATTTTTTTCTTTAAATTGGTGAATTTAGAATGTTAATTTAGATTTCAGGTAAATTATATTTTGCATATCCAGATTTGAAGACAAATTTTTATAAACATAACTTAAAATGAAAACAGCGTCCGTCTAGGTCTGCATGACTCTTTGAGACACTATGTAGATTAGAAGATATTGAAGGCTCGTCTGCACATAGTTAAAACTCCAAATACGAACAGAATTAAGCACCATACTAAAAAAAGCATTATCTGAAAATGTTTTAAACTTTCAATACAAGTTTTCTTTTACATCTGGAAAAAAACCTTCCTCTCAGAAGCATCGTGAATTATTATTGATTAAAAAGAGACTAAAAAGTATTAAGTTGTCTGCTTGAAGAGTTGTGTTAAACAAAAGCTTAAATTAAATTTATTTTAGACAAGGACTAATTTAACTTGACAATGGTCTCTTGGTTCAGGAATATGCGAAATACACCACAAACAACTTCTTGAATCGCCTTGTTTCATCTTCAGGTCGTATTTTTGTGTCATTATCATCGACATCGTATCCCGTGACAAACCCGATGTTCATGGAGCGCCATTAAGAAGTAATCGTCGATACCTAACACAATTGGATCTATCACTTTTAATTGCTTTAATATATTTTCGTCGGTAATGATATATTTTTAATTCATCACTTGCGTTAATTGCCGATCTATCTTGGGACACATTCTTCGTGAGCGATATTGCTGGTTTGAGGTATTTTACACTCACCATTGCTAAAACCAGAATTTCGAGAAGTATATTAGAAAAACATCTCCTTTTGATATTCTGATTTTACTTTGGAAGGATAATGATCAGCAATTCGTTAAGCCTTCTCAATATTGTGACGTTCTAAATACGATATTAGTTTGTGGTTTGTCAGCAGCCTTACATTTAAATCTTGCTTCATCTTACTCGCACACACATCTTTGTCAGCTTTAACACTTTGAAAGCAAAATGTGTTGTTTTTCTTCATTAAAATCTACTCACTTGCTTTTTGAACATTTAAAACCACACAATTCTTGCATAATTGCTAGCATTTTTTGCACTTTATTAATAAACATTCAAAACATAACATTAACAAACAGAATTGTCCAATTAAAATTTAAGTTGTTGACATTAATCAAAACCATAACCAGTGTTCTTATGTAGAAAGTCACTTTGTTTGATCGTTGGTGAGAGAATTCCTTGGTTATGTCCGAGTCCAAGTAGTAGATTGATTACTGCTCTCTTTTGGCAGACTTATTGCTCGCTCGCTCATTCGGCTGTAGACACGCAAGAAGGCATCGCAGTTGCTGCATAGAATGCGCTCCAGCTTATATTATTCTCGGTTCTAGTTGGATGTACTCGTATGCAGAATTTGTCTTAGGGGCGCTGCAAAGCTTCGACGTTGTCATGTTGTCTTGTTTGAAAACCCGAGTAGAGATACCTTTAACCAGAATCTAAACAACGCATAATTCTTCAAGGTGCTTTTATCCGACATTTGACTATTAGAATACTTTTTAAGGCGGAATAATTTTTTTTTTTTAAATCATTAGCCTCAATTCTACTTAAATGTCTTGCTAAATTTACATTTTCTAAAGGTATCTCTTCTGGATTTCTAAAAACAAACTCTTTGTCTATGCGATGTTTGCTTATTGGCTCAGCTGCAGAACATTCGTGCTATTCCACAAATGTTTTATTATTATTCTTATTAATCATTGTTTTCTTTGGTTTATGATTTTATCTCCGACCAAATAATCAAACAAGTCAGATTAGGTGAGATTTCAACACACAGGGCTAACAAAGCAAGCAAGGCACACCCTACCTAACAAACTCGATACTACCCTATACCCGTAACAGAACTAACAATGGCTCTCTTGTCTAACTGACACATGCAGTGGCCACATTCCGGAAGGGAGTTCGTGCCGTGCAGATGGTGGGCAGAGCAAGTATGTATTAAACTCACAACAACTCAACTCATCGTATTTAGGTGTTCTTAAACTCACCGTACACTTATGTGTGACACTTCGTGCGAACACTTTTATATTAATCACACAGATATATATGTTGAATGATATGATAGGACGTTGTTTTACGAATGAAGAGTGTGATTTTAATAGTGATTTGATTAGATAATATTTGTGATATTAAATTTTCAAATTTGACGTTTTATCGCTTAAATGTATGAAATTCTGAATTCAATATTTTATTTTTTGTGTCCAGTAAATATATTTTGCAAACATCATATTAGTACTTTTCTGCTTTTGAATTGCAACTAAATTAAATATAAATGATGTTCAGTTTTCACTTTAAAGCCAGCTTTTATCTAGATAACTGCTTTAATATTTTAATGCCAAGAAGTGCACATACTAAATTGAAAAATGGAAAATAGAAAAGATGGACATATTTTGTTATTAAATTATTTAAGTGACAGGTCACATCAGTATTGTAAATAGAGTGATAGAGTGTGATAGAAGTAAATTTCTAGGTGTGCTATTTTTTCACATCACTAACAGTAGAATAAATTATATATTTTTTGGAACAATTATTTTCGAAATCCAGCCCTGTGTGATGTTCTAACTATTAAACAACACACAATGAAAGTGAAACAGAGTTCTTATGTAATATGATGCGCGATGAGTGTAGGCCTACTCGTAGCTTGAATCCCTAGCCTGGAATCGTGAAGTCAAGTAGGTATAAGCTAAAGCGATGTGATTCTGGAGCACTATGTCAATGTGAACCTGTTTGCTAGTTCCGTCGCTTCCATTGATGTTGTCTAGAAACCACCTCCAGCTTGCTAAGTTGTTGGTTTTGTTTTTAACAATGTTTACTATTAGGCACATTATTTAAATTAAACATTTAATTATGCATACCCGAGAAAATTATTGAACATTTGTGTATTTGTTTTACCTAAGAAAAGTATATTCACAATGATTTGACCAATTTTACTAAGAATGCTTTAAACAATGGAATACCTTACTTTTATTCAAATATTTGCATCTCACAATAATAATATGATTCGTGTATCCTTGAGTTCTTCTTTTAACTCTAAAACAACCAAACGGTTACGATGCATATTTTAGAAGTTTAATTGATCATATTTTCCGTAGATTATTAGCATTTAAACCTTACGGGTTTCTGTTATTTTATTATATTTTACATCAAGTACCCGTGTTAACCCTTCAGTACTTACAAGATTTGATGTGATATTAAAGAAAATGAATTAAGATCTCGAGTAATCGTTCCCCATGGATTTAACTGTGACTTTGTTCAAACGTGGTTTTGTTATGTTGACGGAGATCAATTAAGTACGATGAATCTATTCAAAGTTATTGCTGATGTAGGTATTGTATTGTAGCATATTATATTGAAAAATTTAAATTATTTATTATATTGCACGAATATGTCAAAACAATAAATTGTTCATCATATTGTAGTTATATTTGTCAAAATTGTCCATGTTGCATATTAATGTCAAAATTATTATTGGCCCATAATATTGTAGCAAAATTATCAATGATGCATAATGTTGTAGTTATATTTACAAAATTATAAATGATGCATTATATAACAGTGTTATGTTGCCAAATTGATTGATGATGCATAATACTAGTGTTATGTTGTCAAAATTAGTAATGGTGCATAATAGTATTACAGTTATGTTGCCAAAATTATTAATGGTGCACAATATTGTAGCAATATTTTCAAAATGATCATCGATTCAAAACAATGTCGTCGTAACATTGCTACCAACCAACCAACCGTCACACGCTGGAGGTGTGCTAGTGTGTCTGTTAGATTGTGTGTCCTGTGTGTCGTGTGGCTGTCTGTGTGTTGAATTGATTGTTGTACTTCTGGTTGTTTTGGTGGGAAAGCTGATGAGGACTACACGATCGCAAGTAAGTCCTGCCAATCCGCGTCCGGACTATCACGACTCCACCTGCATCGACTAACTACCTCTATAAGGAACGATTCTTGTTGATGCCAATGCGGTTGTTTAAACTATGTAAAATTAAAGAATACTTTTAAATATCTGATAATATTTTGAAAATTTTAATCTTTAATGTTGTTCACAATAATTTCGAAAAGATTCTTTACCACAAACAATACCGTACACTTCTAAGATAAATAAATTAAGTCTACTTTGAGAAAAGCAAACGGTGCCTGATTCACATCTGTGTTCACGTGAAGATTTTTTACACTTTTCACTTTCTCGTCAATATTTAAATACATTTTATTTGTAATAACCGTTTGATCACTATGTTATATTGTCCATTATTATCAATTTATTAACTTAATAAGAATAGGATTTGTTATCTTAATACTATTATGAATGTCTCTTTGCTATTATTTAAGTATAAAATTTGGGACGGTATAGTATTTTGTTGCTTAAATTTCGGGGTGTCATAATTTGTCATTAATTAGTTATTAAATAAACTAACAAAGAATACTGTTCTTACTGTTAAAAATTAAAAAATGCAATAATGTGTAAACCACAACCAAATTGGCGTTAACAAAAATCATCCTCCACCAATTTTCTTAATGACCCTTGAATACACAATAGTATTTCACACCAAACACACGCTTGTCTTTAAACCTACGACTTGAACAACTTTCTTAGAATTTCCACCTCTTTAGGGATTCTCTTGGTTAGTACTTCTTTCTAGCATCTCTCACCAGTCACCACACAACGTATACACTCACATACACTGTACAAACACATCCCCACGGTCTTGTTACATTCCTAGACTCGTTTTTCACATTGTTTGTGTATTGTAGCTTAACAAGGAGAATATATAAATGCAACCATACAAAATAAGCTTGGTTTGGTTTATTGTCAAATACAAAAATTTATATTTTTCCCTTACTTTTATGCCAGTTAGGTAAAATGGGCTACAATTTACCTCTAAATTACCTATTTTTTTAAAATTAAGCTCACATCCAAGCCAAGATTTCATAAGAACACAACTGAAATGATTATCTCCTGTAAATTAATATTAATGTATTTTAAATCAACTAAATAACAATGAACCGAATCTGGAGATTGGTCACAAAGTTGTTATTATGAGTGGGTTGCATTTGTATGCTGAGTATCGGAACTCCCTAATCCCCGCTTGGAATGTGATAGCGTCTTGCTGTGACTAACCGCATGGGAATCTGCATGTTGTGGTTGTTGTTGTTGTTTTACTAAAGCACTGTGTCTTGTGTTTGTGATACTGTCTAAGAACTTATTCTTCCTGTTGTAAGAGATACCTCGATAGCACCAACTTTTTAAATCTGAAGGTAGCATGAGTAACAATTTTCTACGAATGCTTACTTCAAGTTTAACGTTTCATTTGTAATATTTTAAGCTCTTTGCACCAAGAAATTCTCTTTCC
This sequence comes from Sweltsa coloradensis, assembly GCA_024449915.1. Classification (NCBI taxonomy): domain Eukaryota; kingdom Metazoa; phylum Arthropoda; class Insecta; order Plecoptera; family Chloroperlidae; genus Sweltsa; species Sweltsa coloradensis. Next base: position 74,691 of record JAMZAV010002206.1, read on the forward strand.
CTTTTGACCATTACGGAATAAATCTCAAAAACACAATTTTTGGATGACGACTCTTAACTATTCATCTAGGCATGACTCATCCTCTTCTATAATGTTCTATCCAGAACATAGTTTTAAATCAAACCCCATTATTTCTTTCTCTAAGCATGAACATAGTTATTTTACGATCATCTCCATATTATTGTATTCATGCTTCTTCCAAGGAAATTTAAATTATTTTAAATTGTGTTTTAATAATAAAGGCGTATTTCTAAAAGCTTAAGTAAATCAAAAGTTTAGAATCAATTGATTGTTTCCTTTACTATGAGTTTATTCAAAGTTGAAGTTAATTAATTAATTTAAAAATAATCCAATAATCAATTCTAGCTAAGCCATTTCCATGCACAACTATAATACATTTCAAATTCTGTATTTCTGGAAACTTTGGCAAAAGTCTCGTTTTGGCGAGAATTTCTTGATGAATTAATGTTAGTAGTAAAAATTAAACTCTTGGAAAAATCTTGTGACAAGAATCTGTTTACAAAAAAATCAAATTGTGTTTGTACTTTTGTGTAATATGCAATGTAATACATGTTTAGACGTGTTTAAATGTTGATTAGTTTGTCAGCTGTAGACATTATCAATTTTTAAATTGAAACCTATCAAATTAAATTAAGAATTGGCTCAATCATGACTAAGAATGCTCTAATTGTTACAAAAAGTTTTCAATCTATTATAGATACTTCCAATTCTTTGTGTTTTTTTATTGAAAAATCTCATTGCAATTTTTTCGGCCAAAATTAATAATAATCTTTGAAATGCCATAACTACCAAAGTAATTCTTTTTAAGTCTGTTAATTGTCATGAAACCCTAAAGGTCGTAATACTGCTTAGATACATCCATCAGCAAGTGCTGTAGTAGCAAGATCTCCCCTACTTGTGTGAAGCATGAAGTTCAACTCCGGAGCTTCACTTCTTACTTTGATGGCATTCCCCTTCCCCTTCCCCTTCCCCTTTAACGAGAACGTGTCATGCAGTGTGCCACCCTTGGAACCAGCCAAATGACTGCTTCCCCCTAACTTGCTCCAGGCACCATAAAACTTTCCCCTTTCTCCATGTCCACTTTACATTTTCCATTCCTTTTTTCTCTGTCCACTGTCACATAACTTGCCATGCATTGTGCACCAAAAGAAAATCCACTTTTTCATCCCTTATATCTCCATAATTCCTCCCATCTCCCCCCTTCTTCTTCATGCCTTACCTTTCATTTTTGCCATACATCCTTTAACCATTGAAAAACCGGTTAATTTCTACTCCTTCTGCCGTTATTTCCTCCCACTTTTTTCCTTTCTTCTCCCCCCTTCCCCCTAACTTGTGATGCAGTGTGCAACCCCCTCCAACCGGCCTGATCCTTGCCATGCAGTGTGCGCGATCAGCCACCATGACGGTTCGCGATCTGTTGCAGATGATCACCATCTACCCCCCACGTTTACACCCCCCGAGCTGCCAAAGAAGGTGCACGTACGCGGAGGAGGTATTTCAACCGCCTAACAAGCAAAGAGACATGCCTGCGCCGCTTCTTCTTGCTAACATTCCCACACGATGCGTTACTCTGATGCGATTCTCTCCACTACATCCCCTTACCCATACTAGGCCATAGCAGGGTTTTAATGTAGTTTAAATCTAATTTTTATTATATCATTGTCTCCACTACATTCCCTTACTATCACATCTTGTCTCCACTAGGCCATAGCAGGGTTTTTAATGTAGTTTAAAAGACCCTACATTTCTATTATGTTATCATTGTCTCCACCCCACAAAAAAACATTTTCTAGGATGCCCTCTGTAGGGTATAGAGTATATATAGTATTATTTTCGTCTACCGGTTCAAAACTCTTATTTTTACCACGTAACAAAAAAGTCGTACATCGAACATTATTTCAGAAAATTATTTTCCTTATACTCGTAGCGGAGACAAAGCTGCGTGTAAACGATAACAAAATGTAGCTCAAAATTAAGTATTGCACCTATAGAACTGTACTTTTTTTATTGACCAAAAATTTGCATAAATAATGGCCAAAGAAAGCTATTGTCCCGTCCAAATTGTTTCTTTCTTCTTTCTTCAAGTTTCTCTTTCATTTAACCAGCTTTCAGCCATTTTCCTTTGACTTTCAAAATATCGGTAAGAGTTCTCTGGAATATCTTTAATGCAAATGCTATGGATTTGCTTCTCTACAACAGTTTTGGTCTTTTCCTTTACAATCGTCCTAAATCTAAATAACCTTGGTAGGTACCGGAAGGTGGGCATCTGATAGGTTTATCACGAGTGTGATGTGCTAGTCAAGAACTATCTTAAATATATCATAGAATTATTTATTACAATGTCCCCACAATATTGTGTTTAGTAGACACGATTTAAAAAATTATCTGGAGGTTTTGAATTTTGTTAATTTGTTAATTTAAATGGCCCTGTGAAATCCAAACTAATTTACATTATGATTACACACAAAGCACGTGTTATTTTGAGTTGTATGTGGAGCACTTAAATGCACTGAATCACTCACTCACCCGCCCAACCATCAGAGTAACGTTTGTAAACAAAACAATGACGTTTGCTAACAACAAGTCAAGTACAAGGTCACACTAAAGCTTTGCGTTATCTTCTTTTCTCACATCGCTTACACTGCGATATCTCGTACAAACAAAACATACCTGTGCTGAACTTCCTACATCGAGGTATACACGTTATTAAACTTGCTTGTTAGACACCCACTAGCGTAGAGAAACTAATTAGAAAGCAACTGCAAATTGTTTCAGAGATTTACAGAACTTATTTATAACCACCTAGTCAATACCTTTGTATAGTACTAAAGTGATTGAAGTTTACACAAAACTTTGTTTGATAATTTTGGACGCTAAAACAGATTTTCAAGATTGATAAATTTTGGACATAAAAGTTTTGTTTCATAACAAAACTTGTTATTTGATAAATCCAGAAATTGATGAGTATATGTTATTTTGTATTTAAAACTGAGATTTCAAGATAGAAGTAATTTCGCAAATATTTTCAAAACATTGAATCGGAAATATTACAAAAAAAGAATCACATACTAATTATATATTGTGTTAATTGTATGCGTCTGGCAATTATGTATCAAACAAATCGATTTGAAATTTGTGTTGTATTTCAAACATGAACCAATTTTTCAAAAATAAATTCGGCTCCTGAGAATCGTTCAGTAAACGTTGAGACAAGTTGCTTTTGTACAGCTAGCTACTAGAACCTTATTATTTGCATAAGTAAGCCGCAATATCGCAGATTTTCGATTTAATTAATCACATTTTACTCACGAAAACAATATTAAATATTTATTTCTAGTAAGCAACTTTATAGGCTTGAATCAGACACTGAAGTTTAGAATATAGAATTTAGAATAATGTAGTTGCATGGATGATTTTATTTATGTAATCTTATTACATGAATCATTAAAATGTAATATTTGTTTTTGTGTTTATTTTCTTTATTGTCTAGTGGACTCGTAATTGTGGTATCATCGTAAGGTTTGCATTGAATTAATCAATGTGTTCGATGTTCCAGAGATGTAACTTGTAATGCTAATCAGTGATTCAGTTGTAAGATGAGTGGTTATCATTTTGGTGTAGATATTGTGCAAAGCTTCTAGCTCATGTTTTGGTTTATAACTGCATGCTTATTTATTGTGTTTCAAAGAGATTGAAGAACGTCAAAGAAGAAAGCAAACAATTAATTAATTAATGTTTTATTGCAAATAATATCAAGAACAGTCATATCTGTAAAGATTGGTTTTGAATTAACTCTTGGAAGAAAATATTTAGTTTTTAAGATTTCAAATCAAAACGAAATTGGATTAATAATGATTTTTTTTCATTGCACGTCATTTTAAATACATTCTACATTTTTAATATTAAGTATTTATATCTACAATAGTTAGTTTAACTGTACAAGTTGCAGACTGGGATGAGTCAGCAGAATTTGTTTTCAATTCCTAAAATAACAATAATTTTTTTACACTTTCTACTCTTAAAATCTCATTCAAAGACGAGTAACTTCTTTGCATGGCAAGTTTTTTGTATTTTAGCAAAACAAATTATATTTTAAACACATCTTGTAAACGATTGCTGAAGGAAGCAAAGTGTTTACGTTATACCCTAGTAATATGTGCGCCTAGTGATTGCTAGTGTAATAATACTAGTGTTAGCGATGCCCTCTAGATTCCGAAGTGTAGATCTATCAAGAGACCTCCCTAGAGCTAGAAAAATGCATCAAAGTTAGTTTTAGGAGTACATTAATAAACAAATACAAATCAATTAAGATGTTTTAAGTATATTTACTTTACTGGTTGGAAATAAATAAAAAAATCATTAAAACATTCTGTTATTCGTAAAGTAAAAAATGAAAATAAAGAACGACCAGAGTTTAATGTTCACATTTTCACTAGACAATTTTTGTTCATTTTGTAGATGTGTAAACATGGGAAATCTTGGCACTTTAACATATTCAGGTTTTGTGTTTCGATTCGGTAATACAGTCTTATTGATGAGACTTACCTTGTTAGGTGGAAACTAGCATTAACCAAGCAATAATGAAGCTGAAAAAACATACACTCTTAAAAATGGTCAGACCACTAGGATATTTAGAAAGATTTTGTCTTTAAAATATTTCATTGTATGATTTCCATCGCACGTACAAAAATAGAGATTGTACATACATAAGAAACAATTCATCGACTGCAATTCATTAAATCGAGGAATTTCAAAATAGTTATATGTTATACACGAGAATGTGGAACAATTTGAGAATAAAACAGCTGTAGTCAATAAAGTGAGCGTATTACTTGATCCAAACATTAATTTAACTGTTAAGGTCATGTCAAATTATAATAATTTGTCCGTAACTTTATATATTTCATGTTTAAGAAAACGAAAATTAGACCAATAGAATCATCACAAATATCCAAACATCTCGCGAACTCTTTCTATCTAGCCGAAACTTGACAAAGCGAAGACACCGGTTACTTTCTTCCTATGCTCAAACCAGCCTAAAGTAAATATACTTATAAGAGTTGAATGTGAAACGGCCTCCGGAAGTTCATTACATGATTCTCGCGGTTCTACGAGCTGGCTATAGTCTGTACCACTCAAGATTGCACTCGTTGAGAAGAGCCGACAGCATAGGCAGAAGAGCTATGCTACTTTTACAATCATTAAATACATTAACATTAAAACATTATTTATTCGTGCAATAAGATATTTAATTATATATTTAATAAATTTGAAGAAGAAATTAACGCCAATACTAAAACCGCGCAAATTTACATTGTTTTTTTATATATATCTACCTCAAGAACCTGATACAATAAGGGAAAAGTGATTTCTACATCTAAGGGAGTTTTGTATACCATACTTTAAAATATATGTATACTCAATCTGTTTTAATTTTAATTTTAAATCATTAAATATGTTATTTTCATTCTTCAAAAAAAAACCTTTCTAATTATAATTCATTCAGCTTTAAAAAAAATACAGTATAGTTCTTATGAAACGACATTCTAATTGTTCCTGTGTTGTCTTAAGATATGTCCAAAGAACTTAAATTTAGCATGGTTTTAATATTGGCGGGTAGTTCTTCCTTTAAGTAGGAGAGAAAGTGTTAAATGCCGACGAGTTCTGACAAGTGCAACCTAAGTGGTGGAGCCTACAGGGTCTACCATCTTTGCGGGCAGGTCTCTTGGTGAGTTTAGGGGTTGCAGCCAGGGATGTTGCTCAACACTTGTCATTTCTGTTTCCTCTAGGTGAAGTTGGTCAGCAAAACAAGGACGACGCAAGTAAGTCCAAACAACAAGTACTTGTACTAGAGATAAGCATTTGATTTATTTTATTACATCTAGCTTAGTATTTGGTTGTAATGAAAAAAATTGGGTTTAACTTGAAGTGGTTCAAGCCCTCTGATTATTTGAAACAATCTTAGTTCACGGTTTTCTTGTTCCTTGATTTGTGAAAATAAATTATTATAATTTTGTTCAAAACAACTTTTTTGCAATTTTCCCTCAAATTTATCATTTTGGAACACTTAAAAATATCAAAAATACCTATTTGATGCAAACTGTTAAATAATTGTTCCCCAAAACTCAGAAAGTGTTAAGAAAACTCTTAACTACGATAGCGATAGAATCTAAAAAATATGATATTACACATGAGTTCGTAAAATCATTATTCGACTAACCCGGCACCTCCACCAACAATATCTAACTTTAATTCGATCCCCATTCTGTAAGCAGAATGTAGATCGCTTTCACGAAAATTAAATGTTGGAAATACCAAAATTCTCTTGGCTGACATTTCACTTTGTAAAGATGTAGCTGCCCGCTATGGCGCGCACACTCGGTCAACTTATAGGCTACAGCATGCAGAGCGCTGGGGGTCAATTTACTAAAAGTGACAGCGACAACAAGTGAGAACTGCCTCCTCATCATACCAAATTATATAGTAATTACTTACATTTGCTGTATGTAGTTGTTTATTACATTAAAGAAACATTGGTAGACGGCATTAAAAATGTTAAATGTGTAATTTTTTGCCAATACACAGTTTATTAGCTTGTATAGCTTCTCACATAAGTTATCACTTTCACTCAACAGTCGCTGTCACTGTCACTTAGTAAAGAGACCCCCTGCCTTCAAACCTGTCTTGGGAACGTTTTAAAGCAGTTGACAAAAGTAATTTCAAGTATTTTTACCTACTCTATCAGTATGATTAACTTTGAATTACCTTTTAATTTTGTGTTAGTGTGTGTGGTGTGTAGCTGAAGCAACCCGCTCTTGCTTCCAGTGTTGAAGCTTCAGAACCACCGCAACGCTCCGCCCGTCCCTACCTCAGGCGTCCTGGTCAACTCCACGAAGCAAGTGAACAAAGTGAAGCCCAATGTGAACCGGACGACGCCAGACAATATGGCTACCTCGCCTAACACGCCCTACAACAGCAACAGCAACAGCAACAGGTAACATGACGTCACTAATACCAGGACGAGGTTATCAACTCTTATGCTTCCGTCATTATCTGCCGGTTCGGGAACATTTTTGATTTTTTCACTTCTTTTTAACAAACTTATTTTTTGCGACTGTGTTTTAAAGATTTGTGGTCGCTCGTCTGACTGACATCACATTTGTAGGAGATTTTGCATCGAGTCAAGGAAGTGGAAGTGTAGTGGAAGTGTAGGGTGTATGGTCACTCTTTTCGCTAATTTATTTTCGTTAAACGATAAAAGAAATAGATTTTTTGTATTTTCGGTTTTGTTGAAAATTACCAACAAATGTACTATTTGTGTGAATTGTTTCTGAATGATTCACAATAAATATTGATTATCTGACGTAAGATATTACGTATCTAAGAGATACATTATTATATTTGGTTTAAGAAAAAATTGATTTGTGTTTCAACAATTATTGTTGGAGATAATATAGTCGTGCACAAGTGCATTTTTTACTTTGTCATTGAGATCAGTGGATGATATTGAAAATGTTGCATACTTCAAATTTGTAGAAAGAAAGAAATTCGATGAGCTTTTATTATCATTCTGTTTTACATTTTCTTAAGATGTCTAGAAAATCTTTATTTTGTCTTCAAATGCACTACTTTTTGCGATTGACATTCAAGGACGGTGGGTAATTTTCAAATGTTTTATAATACACAATAATATGATTTCGACTCATAATTTTCATGAGTCAATTTTGTTGTCAATATTTTCTCCAAAAATAGGTTGTCACTCATTGATATGAGTAAGTATTTATTTGAGACATTCTTAGGTACAGAAACGTTAAGATATGTGCCCATGTATTCAATTTGACCTTCAACCGAATACACTTTTAATTATACATTATCGAAGCCGACTTGGGACACAATCAAATTAATAAAATACATTGTTAGCATACATGTTTATGGTTCTTATGGTAATTTAAAAAAAATGTTTACTTTGTTATTACTGCCACAAACACCTTGACTTGAATTACAAAAATACTTTTCGTGATTAAAAATAAATACTGGAGTCTAACAACAAAATATTCACATTCATTTAATAAACTTGTTAAATGCCTAGAATGTCAAGGAACCACATATTTAAATTTCGTTTTGTTACACAATACAACTTATTGATTCTGTCTTGATTACTTGTACTAACACTTGCCCTGCCGAACCACCGCATACAAGTGGTGATGTGATGTGTTCTATGTGGAATCTGTGCCCCCTTTTACCCCACATAACACACGGTACATTTAAGAATCCCTCTGACTTGCCACATAATTATCCAATATTCCCACGATTAACCAGGTTTTGGGATTTATTTCTATGTTAATGATTGCATTTTGAGCAGCCTGTGAATCCAACACCTCAATGATAAAAACGCAATTTTTCATGATTTTAGACGCCGTTCAATAATTCAATTCAATGCTATTTTTCTTTTAAGAATCTAATAATTCTGTTTTTTTTACTCAATCGCTTCTCTAGTTACTTTAAATATGTATAATTACCTGCCAGCTTAAATATTAACATCCAAATTAAAAGGCAATTTTTCGTGAAGATAGATTATTGGGCAGCGAAGCTCTCCTTTGTTGCATCACTTTTCTGTGCGTCTGTCTAGACGTGTGTCACTTCTGTCTAGACGTGTGTCACTTCTGTCTAGACGTGTGTCACTTCTGTCTAGACGTGTGTCACTTCTGTCTAGACGTGTGTCACTTCTGTCTAGACGTGTGTCACATCTGTCTAGACGTGTGTCACTTCTGTCTAGACGTGTCACGTCTCACGATGTAACATTACGCCCTATTGGCACTCGGATATCTTGTTGACATATCCTTCAAGATGTACGTTAAATAACGTTTTTGGTAGCTCTGAGAATCAGGGGCTGGGGAAAGTGTCACCAACAGCAGGATTAGCTTGAACCCGGCACCTCCACCAAAAATATTAATTTTTATTTTGGAAGCATTTAATATGTAGCTTCGCTCCTTATTTTAGGCACAGTTTTTTTGGGGCCACTAGGCTATTTTTTATGAGGCCATGTTTATTTTTTAAATCCAAACAAAAATATTTGACGATGGGGAAGAAAAAGTAGGAAGTTTGGGAAAGTTGTCATTTTATTAGTTATAGAAGTTCTCGTCCGGTCGTCAGTGTTTTTCCATCAACCCGGCACCTCCACCAAAAATATAAAATCTTAGACTTTTGTTTGCTCCCGATAATAAGTGCTAGATGTTTTGGGGGTGGCTTGGTTAATAGTTTTATATGAGGGCCGTAAAAAGTTTTGACTAACCCGGCACCTCCACCAAAATTGTTCATTTTTTATTTTTGGATTCTTCAACAATCTGTTGATTTATTAACTTCACTTCCTATTGGGCTTTATTATTAATTGTGATGGGGACTAAAGAGTAGGTGGTTGGTCCTCGTCGGCGTCAGAGGTGTTGGTTGAGGGTGTGTTAATGTGATTCCAGGCCCCAACCGCCAGAGGATGTGACTTACGCGGGCTATCACCTTGCCTATGAAGTGAAAAAGCTCATGTATGCTTCAGCCCTTAACACTTCTATACGTAGATGTTTTGTATGTTCTGTACTTTATTTCTAGTAGACGCTTTATTAGGTCAAAATTATTGCCTTAACACACATTTTCAGGAACTTTAACTTTGAGGTAAGTCCATTTTATAAACATTTTTTTAAATTATTGATGTTTATCTGATGTTTTAGGTAACACAAAATAAGAATCTTTTAAATAATTATTGGACATAAGTATTCGAATGGTCACAGATATTTACAAATATTTTTCCAACTTAAATAAATAATATGTATGAATGACTATTATTGAAGTTCTTTAAAATCGCTTACTGTCCAGCTAACTACCACTGTTTCCGACCAGGCTCAGCTGGGGCTTGCGATACATCCGAGTAACTAAGCTTTCAAATTTTGATTTTGTCACGTTTTTATCACCAAGTTGTCGCTTAGTTTGCCAGTTAAATAGTCGATAAGTCAAATTCTGTTTTAAGGTTCAAACGATCGAATTTGACTTGCATATTACTTCACAAAAGTCCAATCATAGCATATACTGTACTTGTCATCAATTTCACATATTTACCAGAATTGACTTAAATATAATATTAGCTTCCTTTTTTTAAATCTATTAAGAAACTCTGAATTGCTTTCAAACATTAAAAAATACATACTTTTTGTTAAATTGGATAATCGTTCGAATAATTTCAAACACAAGCGTAAAAAGTAAGAAACATAACCTTAAAATGTGTTAAGGCAATGTGAATGTTGACCTAATCCTGCTTCCATAGAATCTCTCTCTTCTTCTCTTGTTATACGTTGTTGATGGCTGCCTTGTTGTTGTTGTGTTTGTGCAGTGTTTACATGTTGTAGCTAGTCTAGTCTGTTGCATGGTATGTGTAGATGACTGTACATCACTGTCTCTTTGTGTGGTAAAGTACATGTTTTTCTTTCACTGTTGCAAAGAGGGAAACTAAAGTATAGCTTATATGAAATATATTGATGTCGTAGATACACTAACTATATTACTTGTTTAACAAATGCACAATAAACCGTAGTAATATTATGTACACACGCACTCAAGGAATACAATAGTGTACACAAATATGGAAAAGGCAACACAATAATTAGACCAACATTTTTTTTAAAACGAATAGGAAAACAAATGTAAAAATTCATGAATCTTTCAGTACATTTACTTAAGTTTTAACGTAACATTGAGTAATTTGAAAAATTTCAGCCTTTAGAGCTCTTTTGACATTCAAAAATATTAATGGAATGATCGTGAATTTAATTCTGTACTCTTGAGGTAGTGAAACAGCAGAATGTAGTTATGTCATCCATTGCACAAGTTTACGTGATAGAAATGAACCAGACAGAATAACCACGACTTTAGTTTTCCTTGTAACGAATTGACATATTTTTTGTTTTTATGAAGAGTATAAGAATTCAGCTCCTCACCTATCTCTCTCTATCTCTCTCTCTCTCTTTCCAAAGCACCCACCTATCACACATTCTCAATCAAGCCTTCAACCATTGCAACTTCTAGTCGCGGTTTTTATGCACTTTCGAGTGTATATTCCACAAACAAATTTCTCTTTTTTATTAATGTAGTTTTTCTCTATTTTGTCACCTAACTTAATTTCAATGCACTCCACTATACACAATTATTTTTTTACACTGTTTATTTAATTTTTTTATCTTTTCACGAATTGGTGTTTTTTTTTTCTAGTCACAGTTTTGAGTCACTAATCACCATTACTTATTGTCTTAGCACTAATTACGTGAGCTTATGTCATACGACGTATTTCACTCTCCCAATATGAATACACATTAGCTCGTTTAGCTGCTTTTCAAAATTCCATCTTTCGGTCATTATGTTTAAGTTGTAAAATAATAAAAATGGAAGAACTGGATTTTAAGTAATTGGATAATTATTTTAAATCCAATTACTTGTTCTTCAAAATCACTAAATCGTTGTATTAGGCTCTATTTTTTGTAGTTTCAAGCGATTCAAAACAATTGATTCATTCATTAACGGCCGTTCGGCGGCCATCTTTCATAACCAAAAATTTGAAATAATTTTGATTTTGGTAAAATGTTTGTTTCTCTCGCCCGAATGCAAAAGCTTCGTAAAGTGTGTAACACAGCGTACTGAAACTCTTCCTTCTCTTTCTCGCTGGACAGAGCATGTAGCTTTCTATCTTCCTCGGGCCGAGTGTGGCCAGGTCTTTAACCTTAATACATACCACGGTATCTAGTATCTTTTCTCGACATTAAGTAATCTGGACACCTGTTTTCGATATGTCAAAACCAGTGTGGTCTTTCTCGTCAACAATATGATTTTATTTATTATTATTTGTTTTTATTTTATTTACAAAATTAATAAAACCAAAAATCGTATTTAGTCTACCCACTCAGTCACGTAACTGATTGTCGGTGGGGGGCCTTAAATTATTTGTCTACATAATTTTGTGTTCTGATACTCAGAACTGTGAAGGTGCGTTGACAAGCGCATTTTCAAAAGTTATTTCTATAAGAAAATTTGGCTGTTTAACATTTAAAAAAATAGTTGATGAGAAAGAGCATACAAATCTTAAGGGCAAACATATCGTGAACATGAACCTTGGTTGATTGATGTGATAGAAGGTACAGTGGCATGTGTTTGGTAAGAGAACGGACGACACTCGGCCTAATGCACTCGTCTTTTGCTTATCTGCTAAGCTTTCAACAAGAGGCATAAACTACACGAGACCACACTCACACCGCTCAGAAATATAAACGTGCCACTATCACCCAAGAAGCTAAAAATATCAAAGCTCTGCCATTTGTTTATTTACTATTTTTAAATCTTTTATCACCAATTTTATTCGTGACCAGCATAACTAGAATTAAACCATTTTATTCAGGGATTTTTGTTATTTTGAATATGACAAAAGTGTTTTTCACTATTAGTGAAGCCTTTAACTATGGGGTTATGTGACTAATACATTTTTCGTTATTTCATGGTGTGGCTTGTCCTGAAAATTTTCCTTCAACGTTTACTAGTAAAATATTGTTATGAAACACCTTTTAAAAAATTTACTTAAATTTTTAACTTAAGTTGATAATTTTATTTGAACAGAATTTTTCAAGAATTTACCTAAATTTAATGTTTTCCTATTGCTCTTATTAACGCGAACGTACATGGAAATAAAACCAAATAATAAACTTCTTTCAAATACAAACATATCTAATTCATTCAAATATAACAAGCAAAGATTGTGTTTGAAATCTAAATGTTTTTCGAGAGGTAAATTTTGTGAAAGGTATTTCGTAACCGCCCTTAGCTCCACATCCAATGTTGTGTGGTTCCATTCTATTGTAGGACTACTTATAATAGGAATGAGATTGTATGTCTAAACGTCTAGCTATTCCTAGGTCTGCTTTGTCTGTGTTATTTATAATTCCTAAAGACTTATCACTGTGTTCCTTATAATATTATCTTGGGTGTTTTTGTAAAATAACTTACTAATTCAACTATTCAACTAAAAATATTATTAAAATATTATAGTTTCAACTTTAGTTTCGAATCGTGGTTAATTAAATAAATCTGCGTTTCTTACTAAACGTTTACAACACAAAATAACGTATATTATATGTTCTCAAAGATCAGCTAAAGAATAACAGGTTACTAGTATTTTTTAAGTAAATAGGTAAGCGGTATATTATTTAGTCTTAAATATATTCTTAAAAATTGTTTAATGTACGTTATTATAGAATTTGTTTCAACGTATTGATCTAATTCATGGTAGTATTATATTAAAAGTTTAAGCATTGAGTATGAAATATGCAGTTAGAGTCCATGACGCTAGTGACCGCTTGTCTTCCGTTAAGTACTGCCGAAAATGATCTAGTCTGTTAGAATTGTATGGCAAACAATAGAGCCTGGATCAAAATGCGCTTATTTGTGAGTTTATTTAATTTTTTACGATACTGTACTAGCTGACTAAAGTATTTTCTGAGGTATAAAAGATACCTTTATCGCTAGGTCTCCAATATCATTATAAAGACTCAATGGTTTTATGTTACAATAGACTATCAAGGTTATTACTTGGAGACCTAATATTAGCTGTGTGAGTTTAACTTCAAAATAAGTAGATTCGTACAGTTGGTTTTATATAATTAACAAAGATAATATTTAAACTGCCGAAATGGCGAGAGGGTAATGGTTTGATATTTTGTTGTATAGATTTAGGTGCATGGTGACTAGTATGGGGTAACTAACATAATCTATTCTTGAGCATCAATAATGGATGTTTTAACTGGATGTTGTCTGTGATAATCAATGTTAATTATACAATGTGATTTACATGTGTAATGCAAATATTAATATGTTCATTTTAATTCCTTGTGTATAACAATACTTATACAACATTGATACTGTTTATAAATGTTTAACACTTTATAAGATTAATTGTTTTCTAAATTTTAAATTGAACTTGTTTTATAAGATTGTGCAAGAAAATATGTTTGTATGCGCATGAGATGGCATCAAAATGATTGTGTTAAACTGGAAATTACATAACGTAACAACGAAACAACAGAGTAGTTTGTATCACAATGATTTCACATTAATCAAGCATTATTGTATTCGTATTACACACAAAAATTACATACAATTTAATGGATTTGACCTATAAATATTCCTTTATGAAGTTCGTTTATTGAAAGAAACTGCATTTTAGTTTTATTAATGTCACAAGATATGTACGTTTCATTTCCATTAGATATGTAAATCACCTTTATAACGTTACACACGCCCATTTAATATTAATTTTAAACTTCTAGCTGAAAATTAAGGTAACACAAACTTTTTGTTGCTCTTTTAATTGAAATTTAACTAATTATGAAACTTTTAATATTGTGTCCCGTTTAATGTCCAAAAATGCCAAGAGGCATAAACCATTTTTATAAAACATTTTAATTTGTGTTTGGATATATTAGGCTCAAATCTACCTTGGCTGTGATTTTACATTAGCTTACCATACTTTTATCTCGTCCATGTCCACTGACTTTATATTCCCAGTTACAACTTCAAGAACAAAAAAGTTCGATAAAAATTATTTAAAAAGATTTCTTGGCTTTGAAACATATGTTATTATTTCGTTAATTTACATTTATCAATGAAACTAAAAACTGTTGTTTGGTATTATTTTTCGTGAGGCTCAACATGGTCTTCTTTAGTCCCTTAAAAAAATGTTATTTTCTTAAGTTGTCTTAATTTTTTACCTTTAAATTAATTGAAGTAAAAAACAAAATTCATTTTAAGAAATGCAAACACCAGCACATATGCATTCATAAATTTCCGCAAATATCTAGTTTCGGCCAAAGATATTAAAATAAAATAGCAAGCCTATTAACTATGGGTTCGTTTAAAAGAATAGTTATTTAAATCGTTGGTAGTAAACCCTGATGATGCTAAGATCTGTACAAGTGTTGTAAGACTGACGGGAGTGGTTTTCCCTTAGGCCCACTAGCAGAGGTTCAGGGGGCAATAACACGAACAACAATGGTGGCCTTCAAGTTGGTATCGCCGACGATCAAGCCAAAGACTTCGACTTCGAGAAGACAGAGATGAAGTACGACTCTACGGGGATGTTCCACTGGGGTCCTGCAAAGAGCTTAGAAGAGTGTATACTGGTGAGTAGATTCGGTCATTTACTAGAGTTCGACACAAACAAACAAACTTCGAAAAAATCACATTGAGTTACGGCAGGTATAGGTTATAGGTCCGTTGAGGTAGAATTGGGAATATTTAAAAAAAATGTTGAGACTTAGTAAAACGCAGCAGGATATGGAAGAGTTGTCAGATGAAGAGGAAGCTGAAGAGGTTGTGTCAGGTTTGGCTCGGCAGCTAAGAAAGCCAAAATAGCCTGAGTAAATCTGGAGCTAATCCTCCCCCCAACCTGAGCATTAGTTTGGAAATAGGTAAGTATTAAAAATATTTTAAAAATAAATAAAATAGATCATGATTGTGTAATGTGTGCGACTTTGACTCTGCAGGTAACGATTCAAATCACGCCATAGGCAATCCTGACTAAAAGACTTTACCAACGTATTATTAAGTCGTTAATGCTAATGCAAGGGGTTGTGTCCTCTTGAACAGCCCTCTGACATTCTCTGTACATAAACCCTTGTCACCTGGTAATAGTTGCACAGCTTGATTTATAGGTGCTAATAACTTAAATATGCCGATCTCTATAGTTGGCCATTGCTCGCTCGTCGATGGTGTCGGCGCCTACAAGTCTGCTGATAGTTGTATGTCCCACACTGAAAATCAGTTGTGTGACTGAGTAGGTCCACTATTTGACTTGACTTAACTTAACCTAACCTTAATTAACCTTTAATCAATCAACTTAAACTTTCTTTTAAAACACTTTTAGTGGAAAAACTCTATTTTATTATAATAAATTACAACGTTTCGGAAATGACTTCAACTTATTCCGTCTTCAGGTTTCTTGTTAAAAACAAAAAATTTTTTATCAAAAATATATCAAACAAACAAAGACAATAGCCAAGGTGAATAAAATTAAACATTTCACACATAAGTTGACAAAACAAGGTAGTACAAATAAAAAGGCTATTTCTTAATGTTTACTAAAGGAATCCACATTGGAGGAAAAAAGGTACTTGGCTGGCTTATACATGTGTCTTTTAATGTTATCAAAGCTGCTTCTTTCAATTTCCTTTTTTTCCAACATGGCTCTTTAAGTAAACGCTTAGATTGTAGAAAGTCGAATTTATGAACCTTGTCCCATGCATGTTCTACTAGTTTCGATGACATAAGATAACAACCATCTGACTTCTCAATGTTTTTTCTATGCTCATTAACTCGAACATGCATAGGACGTCCGGTTTCTCCTATGTATACAGCATCACAGTTTCCACAAGGAATCTCATAAACACAACCCTTGTTCATTTGGACTTCATTTACAGGTTTAGTTTTTTGCAAATGGCTTCTAATGGTATTGACTGATTTAAAAGAAGTTTGAATTTTGAATTTTGATCCAATACGTCGAATAGATTCTGAAAGACCTTTATGATAGGGAATATGAGCATAAGCTTTAGGCTGAACACGTTCTTTCTTGATTTTCGGTGTACGGTTGATGATGTCTTTGGGATACCCATTATTCACTAGAGATGTTTGGATGATTTTTACTTCCTCGTCGAAGGACTCTTTGCTAGAGCATAAATTTTGGGCTCTATGAACTAAACCCAATGCAATACCAGTCAATGAGTCATTGAGAAGTCAGATGGTTGTTATCTTATGTCATCGAAACTAGTAGAACATGCATGGGACAAGGTTCATAAATTCGACTTTCTACAATCTAAGCGTTTACTTAAAGAGCCATGTTGGAAAAAAAGGAAATTGAAAGAAGCAGCTTTGATAACATTAAAAGACACATGTATAAGCCAGCCAAGTACCTTTTTTCCTCCAATGTGGATTCCTTTAGTAAACATTAAGAAATAGCCTTTTTATTTGTACTACCTTGTTTTTGTCAACTTATGTGTGAAATGTTTAATTTTATTCACCTTGGCTATTGTCTTTGTTTGTTTTGATATATTTTTGATAAAATGATTTTTTGTTTTTAACAAGAAACCTGAAGACGGAATAAGTTGAAGTCATTTCCGAAACGTTGTAATTTATTATAATAAAATAGAGTTTTTCCACTAAAAGTGTTTTAAATATCATAATGAACTCTACTAACTTTAAAACTAATAACATAAACTTTCTAAACCTTGCCTTAGATTTACTATCTTGACTTAAGAGGATGGGATAGTAGCGAAATTAAAACCAGCGCGAAAATACGGTTTTTTCGTGGTATCTCGAGAACGACGCAAAATATCTAAAAACTGATTCTAGACCTAATTGTGGTTTTGTTAGAACAAAACCACAATTCGGTAAAAAAAAATAAAAACTGATTCTAGACCTAATTGTGGTTTTGTTAGAACAAAACCACAATTCGGTCTAGAATCAGTTTTTAGATATTTTGCATCGTTCTCGAGATATCACGAAAAAACTGTAATTTCGCGTAGTTTTAATTTCGCGAGTATCCCATCCTCTTAACTTTAACAAAGTGACACTATAAAAGACCTTAACCTCCTCAGCAATTCATTATTTGTTTCTTTATAAGTGTAATACAATACGGCGGAAAAACATGACATCTCTTAAAACTAGAATGCTTGTTTGTCCCCAGGATCGCAACCAGGCGGCCATGGCAGTGCTGAACGGCCACGTGGTAGTGTGCCTGTTCGCCGACCCCGACTCTCCTCTGATCGGGCTCAGGAACCTGGTGATGCCTCTCAGAGCCTCCAACTTCCACTATCACGAGCTGAAGCACGTGGTGATCGTCGGATCGGTGGACTACATCAGGAGAGAGTGGAAGATGCTGCAGAACCTGCCCAAGATCTCGGTTCTAAACGTAAGTTTAATACTAGACCGCTAAGTCAACGCCTTTTTTTAGTCGCGTTGATGGATGAGCTTTCTTGTAATTTTTTAGTTTGCGTGGGATCTCTGTACCTTTTCAAGTTCCAATGCAATACCATTTTTGTTAAATTAGGATAATTTTTTATAGTAGTACTAATTGCTATGGTAATTAGAATGTAAAATATTTGGAGGCCCGAAAACTTGCTTTTTGTACGCATTGTAGGTGATTGTTGTCAAGTTTCTTTAGTTACTTGTTAACTAGGAAAACGCTTAAGTCCCGTCGCGTTGATGGATGAGCTTTTTTGTAAGTTTTTAGTTTGCGTGGGATCTATTTACTTATCAAGTGCCTTTTGAACGCATTGTTGGTGATTGTTGTCAAGTTTCTATTGTTACTTGTAAATTGTTATTATAAAATAAATAAATTAAAAATTAAAAAAATAAAAATAAAAATAAAAATAAACCTAAAAAACCCACATATTAAAACCTTTGTTCTATGGATTCTGGGTAACTTTTTCAAATTTTTCTTTCAAAAAGCAATACATCACCATTACCTTAATGTCCATGTGAAATATGAACGTTGTAGCCCCACCCGTTTGGTCAGCAGAATCGGCCCAGAATGTCACGAAAATATCGCACTAAAAATCGAAAAAAATCGTTAAAGTACGATATTCATGAGAAATATTTCTTCCGATTGTTGGATGAGCGAAGCGAAGACTAAAATTTCACCGACCCCCAAAAAATTTAGCTCGGGTGTTTTTTTTTTGTTTTGTTTGTTTTGTTTTTGTTTCTGTCTGTTTGTTAACTCTCTACCAGGCAAACGGCTTATCCGATCTTGATGAAAATTGGAGGGGACCTTCGAAATCTCTAAATTTAGAGGTGTATTGTTTTTAAGTACAATCGAAAAAATATTTCTCATGAATATCGTACTTTTACGATTTTTTTCGATTTTTAGTGCAATATTTTCGTGATATTTGGGCCGATTCTGACCAAACGGTTGGGGCTACAACGTTCATATTTCACATGGACATTAAGGTAATGGTGATGTATTGCTTTTTGAAAGAAAAAGTTGAAAAAGTTGGCCAGAATCCATAGAATAAAGGTTTTAATATGAGTTTTTTACGGTTTAGTGCGATATTTTCGTGCCATTTGGGCCGATTATGACCAAACAGGTGGGGCTACAACGTTCATATTATACATGGACATTAAGATTATGGAGATGTTGTACCTTTTGAAAGAAAAAGTTAGCCAGAATCCATAGAAATAAAGCTTTTAGTATAAGTTTTTTACGGTAAATAATAACAGTTGACAAGTAACATTAGAAACTTGACAACAATCACCTACAATACATAGGCAGCAAAGCAATGCACTTGTGAAAGTAAAGATATCCCACGCAAACTAGAAACTGAAAAAAACTCATCCATCAACGTGGCGGGACTTAAGCGTTTTCCTAGTACCCCAAAACAATACACCTGTAAGTTCAGAGATTTCAAAGGTCCCTACCAATTTTCATCAAGATCGGATATGCCGTTTGCCTGGTAGAGAGTTTACAAACAGACAGAAAAACAAACAAACAAAAAAAAAACACCCGAGCTAAATTTTTTAGAGGTCAGTGAAATTGAAGTATTCGCTTCGCTCATCCAATTATTATTACTAGGAAGCTTCGCAAACGCTTTTTTTATTCGCGTTGATGGATGAGCTTTTTTTAGTTTTTAGTTTGCGTGGGATATCTTTACTTTTGCAAGTGCTTTGCTGCCTACGCATTGTAGGTGATTGTTGTCAAGTTTCTATTGTTACTTGGCAATTGTTATTATTTACCGTAAAAAACTTATATTAAAAGCTTTATTTCTATGAATTCTGACTAACTATTTCAACTTTTTCTTTCAAAAGGAACTACATCACCATAACCTTAATGTCCGTGTATAATATGAACGTTGTAGCCCCACCCGTTTGGTCAGAACCGGCCCAAATGGCACGAAAATATCGCACAAAAAATCAAAAAAACTTAATATTAAAAGCTTTATTTGTGTGGATTCTGGCTAACTTTTTTACTTTTTCTTTCAAAAAGCAATACATCACCATAACCTTAATGTCCATGTTTAATATGAACGTTGTAGCCCCACCCGTTTGGTCAGAATTGGCCCAAATGGCACGAAAATATCACACAAAAAATCGGAAAAAAATCGGAAAAGTACGATATTTATGAGAAATATTTCTTCGATTGTACCCAAAAACCATACACCTCTAAGTTCAGAGATTTCGAAGGTCCCCTCCAATTTTCTTTAAGATCGGATATGCCGTTTGCCTGGTAGAGAGGTATCAAACAGACAATAAAACAAACAAAAAAACAAAAAAACAAAAAACACCTGAGCTAAATTTTTTGGGGGTCAGTGAAATTGAAGTCTTCGCTTCGCTCATCCAATAAGAAGAAGGCTTTTAATTAGGCAATTAATTTTTTTGTGTAGTCCACATATGCGAAATGGCCGCCGAGAAGTGTCAAAAAGATCATTCAAAGTTGTGTGAACTCTAGTTGTTCTTTTTCGAAAGTTTTAAAACCCAAATTATTTTTGACAATTAAGACACACAAAGATAACAAGGGATGCTAGGGTTGCTATTGAGTTCGAAATTTCATTTTTTACATCTGAACTTTAACTGTAACTTTTTGTGAAGGAACTTAAAGGTAGTTCGAAGTTTCCACAATGTGTAAACTTTCTACGTTACAATTTACTGATGTGACTGATGATTCGCTAGCACCATAGATTGTTCCTGTTGTCGATTATCTCGAATGCCAGGGCAACAATCAACAACGTGCACATGATCATTCAGTGCAATGAGAGAGCTTTAACAGTATAGTCGTCCGCGGTGGCACATACAATAAGGGCGCTGGTCCTAAGTGGGTGGTTCTACGAGGACGTGGGTTCGTAAACCGCATAAGGCATGGGTTTTTGTAATCTCCCTTCATCGTCATATGACCACTTGTCGTCTCGAATAGCCTTAGTGCATTAATAGAGACGTTACGCAACCAAAATCATCATTAACCGTATCAGCAAAATACAAGTTGACTGTAGGAGAGTTTCACGAAGGTTTTGGCTGCTCAGTATCTACTTACTTTAGGCGACTGGTGTGCAACGAATGCAATTTTAGCACGGCTACGAATACGGCGGGAAGAGAGGAAGAAATCACGTATTTTTCATAGACTACACTGATTAAAAAATGTAAACGACGCAACATGTCAATATATCGGCTTAGGTTCTTCCAGTAATATTGAAATACTTTTTGTCAGCAAAACACGCTCGGTTAAGGGTCGAAGTGGTCAGCTGGCAAAGTCCTTAGACCTGCTTTTTGGATGAGCGTAGCGAGCGAAGCGAAGATTCCATTTCACTACACTGGAGAAAAAAATCCGAAATGTTTTTTTTTTTCTTTCTTTCTTTCTTTCTTTCTGTATTTTTGTCTGTTTGTTAACACGATTCCGGCTAAACCGATACTCCGATTGCGATGAAATTTTATGGAGACCTTCGAAATCTTTGAACTTAGAACTGCCACGTTTTTGAGCGCAATCGGAAAATTATTTCTCATGAAAATCGCCATTTTACGAATTTTTTCAATTTTTAAAATATTTCTTCGACTTATAACACCTACATGCTTAATTCGATTTTAATGATTTTTTCACAAAACCTTTATTTTATGAATTAAGATATTCGTGTGAAATTTGAGCGCAATCGAAAAATTATTTCTCATGAAAATCGAAATTTTACATGTTTTTTCTTTTTTTAAACAAGTCTTTGACTTATAACACCTACATGCTTTATCCTATTGTAATGAATTTTTCACAGAACCTTAATTTTATGAATTAATATATTCTTGTAAAATTTGAGCGCAATCAAATAATTATTTCTTATGAAAATCGCAATTTTACGATTTTTTCCTTTTTTAAAATTACGATTCATAAAAAAAATTAAAAAATAAAGTCAATTTTTTATTTAATTTAATTTAATTTAAAAAAATTATTCGACTTTGTAATAATTTTGTCACAGAACAACAGAAAATCCTCATAACACATGGCAGCTCAATGCACCAATTACGCTCATCCAACAACGCGGCGGGACTTAAGCGTTTTCCTAGTATATACAGGATCCCAGCTTTTAATTGTTTTTGACAAAACAGAGCTTCAATTTCCAATGTTTCCTTGCTAAAACGTAAATTACAGATATTAGAACATACATATTTGATTGGCTTAAACTGCCCAACGTTTTACAGCTTTGAGAAATCTTCAATAAAATTCACCCTTAAATGTGTTCAGATGACGCCACTGTGATTTTTGCCAGCCAGTCGGCCATGACAGTCGGCCATGACAGTCGGTGTGACGTCATCTGAAACTCTCGTATCTTTGCAATTATATTTTAACATCTATAGTAGGCTAGATCCCCAGTCTCCTATACGTGGTTACAGGCGCGAGCGTGCCAAATTGACCTATTCAAGATGGCGATTTGCGCTTCAATTTATTGGATGAGCGTAGCGAGCGTAGCAAATGAAGCGAAGATTCCATTTCACTACACTGGATAAAAAAATCCGGTATGTTTTTTCGTCTTGTTTGTATTTTTGTGTGTCTGTTACCACGATTACGGCTAAACCGATACTCCAATTGCGACGAAATTTTCTGGAGACCTTTGAAATCTCTAAACTTAGAACTACCACGTTTTTGAGCGCAATCGGATAATTATTTCTCATAAAAATCGCAATTTTACGATTTTTTTCGATTTAAAAAAAATCTTCGACTTATAACACCTACATGCTTTATCCGATTTTAATGACTTTTTTCACAGAAACTTAATTTTATGAATTAAGATATTCGTGTGATATTTGAGCGTAATCGAAAAATTATTTTTTTATGAAAATCGTTTTTTTTAAACAATTCTTTGACTTATAACACCAACATGCTTTATCCTATTGTAATGATTTTTTCACAGAACCTTAATTTTATAAATTAATATATTCGTGTCAAATTTGAGCGCAATCAAATAATTATTTCTTATGAAAATCGCAATTTTACGATTATTTTCTTTTTTAAATTACAAATTATAAAAAAAAGTTAATTTTTTTATTTAATTTCAATTGATTAAAAAAAATTCTTCGACTTAGTAATGATTTTTTCACAGAACAACAGAAAATCCGCATAACACATGGCAGCTCAATGCATCAATTACGCTCATCCAACAACGCGGCGGGACTTAAGCGTTTTCCTAGTTATGCTTAACATTATGTTTTAGATGCGATTAAGTGTTTTTCTGGATTGTTTTGATATGGTTTAAGCTTGTGCAGCATGGTAATGCACAAACAGAAACAATAAGAAGTTATTACATAAGGGAATTTGGTAATAATTTGGTGTTAATGGCTAATATGCTCACCTGTCAACCTGACAGCACGCTTGAAAAATATTTGGGCTACAAATCGCTACAACCTTCTTTAACATAACGTTGAATGAAATGATAATGGCATTCCCTTAATACCTTTACGGGCTAGAACATCAGCATATCAAAATGGTTTTTACAATCGATCTGTCTCCTTATGGAATGCACTTCCAGATGAATTTAAAATAGACAGTAGTTTCAATAGCGCCATCAAAGATTATTTTAAGTAAGTTGTAGTTCTGTCTTTGTTAGTTGAGGTATTGTTTAGTTTAAGTTATGTGGTGATTTATAATATTTATTGATGTTGTATTTGATACAGTATTTAACTTGGACACTGTATTTTATTATATTGTATTGGAGGGTGACAGGTTCTCACGTACTATGGGGCAGATGCTCTTTCTGTCATTCTCGCATTTAGTTTGAATCTTACATGTCGAATGCTGTACAAATAAATGCAAATGTTAATAAAAAGTAAAAATACAAACTGACCAATTCAAGACGGCTTCTAATTGACACGTCAGTGGACCAATGACTGGGGATCTAGGCTACTGTAGATGTTGAATGTGTGTGTTTGTGTTCTAGGGGTCGCCGCTGAGTAGGGCGGACCTCCGCGCTGTGAACGTCAACCTGTGTGACATGTGCGTCATCTTATCAGCGAAAGTACCTAGCAACGACGACCCGACGCTCGCTGATAAGGAGGCCATCTTGGCGTCGCTCAACATCAAGGCCATGACTTTCGACGACACAATCGGCGTCCTCAGTCAAGGTAAGACAGACACCTTTGCAAACTAACTAGGAAGCTTCGCAAACGCTTTTTCAGGCTCGTTGTTCCATGAGCGTAATTTTTTTAAACCGAAAAAAGCGTAACATTGCGATTTTCATGAGAAATTATTTTTCGATTGCGCTCAAATTTCACACCAATATATTAATTCATAAAATTAAGGTTCTGTATAAAAATCTTACAATCGGATAAAGCATGTAGGTGTTATAAGTCGAAGATTTTTTTTTAAATCGAAAAAAATCGTAAAATTGCGATTTTCATGAGAAATAATTTTTCGATTGCGCTCAAAAACGTGGCAGTTCTAAGTTCAGAGATTTCGAAGGCCTCCATAAAATTTCATCGCAATTGGAGTATCGGTTTAGCCGGAATCGTACTAACAGACACACAAAATACAAAAAAAAGAAAGAAAGAAAGAAAGAAAAAAAACATTCCGGATTTTTTTCTCCAGTGAAGTAAAATGGAATCTTCGCTTTGCTCGCTACGCTCATCCAACAATTTACATAACATTACTGAATACATGGATCGTTTATTGCTAAAAGGATATTTGTCAACTTTTGGTCAAGATGAGTGTTTTATCGAATTTTATTAAATGAGAGACGCCGCATAGTTTAGTGAATTTAGCTATAAACATGGTTCATTCATTGTTGAAAGGTTAAATGTCGTTTGAGAAAAACGTCTAGCAAGCAATGACGAATTTGTATTAAGTTCATTCATTCAAATCTATAATGCTACTACAATTCAGAAGTTAAATAGTTACCGTCTCGGTGGTCTAGTTGGCTAAGGCGCCTACCTGGAATGTGGAAGACTCGGGTTAGAACCCCGATCGGGGTGGATTTGTTAATTTCTGATTTGTATTGAATATAAAGTTGATTTAAGTTAATTTGTGCTTATTGTGCCTGTAGAAGCACATACACACGCAACATAACAAATCACAATAATCATCCGTGTATTTGAGCCTAGGTGAACTGTGTTTACCCCACCACCCGTCGGTTTTTTGTTAAGTCAGTTAAACCAATTACTTTCAAAGTATGGCAATTAAATATGCGATTCATGAATATCTGCACAGATTATTTGAGTTATCTCAGAACTTACTTTGTCTGAATTTTATTCCTTTAACAATAAACGATTCACGTGGTTTATAAACATAAGATTGATAACGATATTGTAATAAGGTACTTCGACTGGGATTTGAACCCAGAATATCCGGTTCTGATTATTGTATTCGTCCGACTATATGAAGACACCGACCTAACGGAAAATAAAACAGCGTCATTTAACTTTTGACAACATACGGGCACTCGCGAGTCGCGACAATGATTCATATAGCCAGAGTGTGACTAGCACTCGACAGTCTTCAATATTCATTACATTACCGTAAAGGAGCGAACACAAACTTTAAAAACTGTAATAATATGTTTTCGCTGGTTACGCGTTTTATTGAGCATGTCATTAGATCATTCACCATCACCACAAGGGTTTTTTGGGCTTCAAGCCCTCTTCTGGCTGCCTGTCTTTGTTTTGTACATATTCAAAGGCAAATAAATAATAATAATAATAATAAATAATAATAATAATAATAAATAATAATAATTATTTTATTCTAATTTCTAATACAGTAAATTTTTTACCCTATTACCACAAATAAGATAATAATTATAACAAGATGATAAAGCTCGATACTACATTTTTTCCCCTTCATCCATGTTAAATATAAATAGTTGCTAACGTGTTGTGGCGATCAGACCCTGTTGTTGCCCGAATTGGAACCGATCTCACAAATTTACATAATATTTTTGTCTAGCTCAAGTCCTTGAACACAAAACCCCTTAATTAAAAGTTAGAAAATCAGTTATATTTTAGATGATTTGTAATTAAACAACAATTATATTATTTCACCTTTCTCAGGTCTACTCTACCTACCTCTGCTGGCGTCACCTTTGGGTCTCCGTCCCGCTGCGTACTTTCAGTAAATTTATGCATATGGTTTAGTGACGTAAGGAGGGCGTGTAGTTTACACACTACACAATGATTTACGTTTCACATTCTGCATACGTTA
>JAMZAV010002207.1:0-183185 GCA_024449915.1 Sweltsa coloradensis
ATTTTATAAACTAGGTGCAAAAAAAACTTGTTTTCTTTTATCTATAAATATATTCCGAATATACATTTAAATATTATTATTTAGAGCAGCGAACGTAGTCTACAACGCAAGTCGAGTGGGCCTTCGTCGTGATTGATTAATATTGTCTGTTAAATGTTTGTAAAAGTCCTGTCCCATACGGCCGAACGGCCAAAAAGATTGAGTTGTAATTTTAAACAGACATCCGTGAACAGGTAACTGAGAACAGCTAACAAATTGAGCAAAATCCGTTGCGATTTAAACCTACAAGAAATAATAAATTGAAAAATAGGCTTAAAATGTGTAGCTTTTATTTTAACGACAATGGTATTGTTTTTGAAGAAGTTATTTTTATCGAATCATTTTTGTCAGGCTGTGATTGTATGCAGTGAACAAGGTGAATCGCATCTTGGACGCTCAAGGTTCCCCTAAATTCCGGTGGGAGATTTAGTAAACCTTGCAATCTTTACTCGTATTTCGTACCGGCTATGTTTTCCATTAGGCCTATCGTATGCATTTCAAAACATGTTTTATATTTTTTTTTAAATACAATCCAGAAATTAAAAACTCTTTCCCGACCGGGGGTTTGAACCCAGGTCTTCCACATTTCGGGTATAATGGCGAGACTAGGAAAACGCCAAAGTCGTTGTTGGACGAGTGAGCGAGTCATGTGTTGAGTACCCGGGAACATTTGCATTTAAGTTTGATAATAATTATATCATAGGTATAGGGTTTTGAATTTACTTGGTGTAAGGGCGCGTCAACTGTAAGGTCATAATGCGCCTCTCTAGCCTATGAAAGGCTAGAGAGGCACAAGGTAGGGGGAATATAGGGAATGTTACCGGGTACTCACCACAAGGCTCACTCACTCGTCTAACAACAACTTTGGCGTTTTCCTAGTTATTATATCATGTCGAGTCCCTAGTGTATTTATTATAATATTCTTGGGTTTTACAAAATGTGTTTATTTGTTGAATATAAATCATTCGTTCATGTTCACATTATATAAACCGGAGTTATTTTCATATGGCATATTATGATATTAGTGTCGTCGATGTGCTATTTGCAAACATATATTTGTTGATCTACATTGTGGACTTGCAATCCCTATTGTGTGTACGCCGTGTCATGTCGTGATGCTCCCGCCCTATAACTTATACGGTAATGCGGAGCAATGCACAATATAACTATTCCTATCGATCTATCCGTGTCACCCCGTTCCACGTATTCTCACACAGACAGACACAGAGGTAGACTGACAGACAGACAGACAGACAGACAGACAGACAGACAGACTCAGAGGTAGACTGACAGACAGACAGACAGACAGACGGACGGACGGACGGACAGAGACAGACAGAGACAGACAGACGGACAGACAGACAGTAAACAACAAGAAAACTGTTGTTGGGGTAAAAATAATAATTTAAAAAAAAAACGTCAATCTCAATAATATTATTATCTTTTATCTAAACAAATATCTAGATAATTATTTTTATCTATTATCTTTTATCCAGATGATTTTCTACACTTTATCTTTTATTTTATCTAGATATTTTTTTTGGACAATTATCTAGTCACAACACCGATAAAAACGGAGATTGTCCGTTTGCGTTGGGCTGCTTTTCCTAGGCTATTTACGTTAGTATTCCTATTCTAATATCAACTTGACGTGGGGGCTTCTTACTGTAATTAAATTTTGTGTTAAGTTAATGTTATTGTAATACTTATTTGTTATTAGTACAAACAATACGAATAAAATATTTCCCATTTGAATTGAACCGGATGATTGACTGTGACAATGACATTAATAGGGTTAAACGATGCCCCACCGCACGGTAGTCTGTAGTTTGTCCCTTTGTGCCCACTGTCAACTCACGAGAGAAAGTGCTTTCAAAATCGAATTAATTTCTTCGTCAATATGACCGCCGTCCTTTGACGTAGGCATATAAAACATGCAATCGCTATAATTACGTTCACGAACGTAATTTGTTTGCTTCAACAATGCCGACCCGACGGTCCGTGGTCACCAGCCAGGTATGAAGATGACGTCATGATCATGTATGCTAGCACCCACAATCGCCTCCAACGCACGCTACTTATTCTCTGATAGCATCCGGGCAAGATTGCAAATCTAAACTCTTTTCTTCGTGCGAGCAAATACTCTCGCCGACTTCCTGCCGCGACTTTCATCGGTGCTGCTTCCTGGTGGCAAAACATAACAAGAGACTTCTTTCTGTACAGTTCCGGGTGTTACCATATCACCGCTGATCTTTAACTATACGGTGCGTACATTAGGCGTTCCAGTTGAGCTGTATTCACAAATGTTGCAATATTAATAGTCCCACCTATGCACATAATAATTGATATTAACGATCGATAATCAATATGCAATAACACTTCGGTAATCGATAATGTCATTAAATTTTTAATTGCATGTTTACAGAAAACAATTATCCCAAACTCATGATATCATTAATTTCTAGAGCTCACGTAAACCGTCATACCAGCCTTATTCGTGACATAATAATTGTGTCAACGATCTCACAATTACGGTCAAAGATTTTACACTATTCCGAAAATATTTGGGGGTGATTTTTTGGGACATCCAATCTTGATCTCGTTAGTTTTTTTTAAAAATGTTTTTCATAATTGCATAATCGATAATCAACTCACCTTTCCAAATATCGATTTTTGTACTTTGTCGTTGTGCAGCCGGTAGGCCTATAAACCTACCTCTAATAGTTGAAGGCTGTTACACATCGCATATTAAAGTTCAATTAACCTCGTTCCGTATGGTACTCTTAATTAAACGTGGTAAAATTACTTTATTGAAACTGTTTTATTTAGATTATGAGCAGGCGCACGGCCAATAAAGTACTTTCAAACATGATTGTATACGACCATTAAATAGATAGAATTAACGATACGGCCATTCAATGATGATGAGCTGAGTTAATTGAGTTTTTCTATCACGTGATAGTTGTTGTTAATTTTTTTACAACTTTGAACTAGCCAAAGAAAATAATAAAACAAAACTGATATTATATCAGGGGACGATTTTTAAACAACACAATCCGAATACATTAAAGTAGAACTCTTGTACAGACGTGACGTGACGAGTGGAGTCGATCGATGAGGGATCAATAGCAACACCGCACAGTCCGCCCCTTCAATGTTCTCGTGTGACTCGCACCCACCCTGTCTGCGTAATGGTAACCCTAAACCTAACCTAGATAGCTAACCGGCGTAATTACCTCGAGCCTGCGACCCTGAAAGAGCTTCGCTTTCAGCTGCAGTTCGTGCGTGTGGCTCGTTGGTCTTGTTGTTAGCGTATCTGCTTCCAATGCAGAAGGTCCGGGGTTCGATTCCCGCCAAAGTCAGAATTTTTTTAACTTTTGATTTGGACTTAAGTCCATCATTCTTGTCTTAGGAGTTTGTAAAACGGTGACTTTGGGAAGGGCCCTCCTAGCAACGAAGCACATAATAAATTTCAAAGTTGTTCTGAATCGGCCTTGTTGATTCCCGGCGTTGATTTGCGGGTGTTCGCACTGTCCATACCACTGATTGCTATATTTCCTATTAAAAAATATCGATCTTTGGTTGGTTATCGCTCACTCGTCGATTGCGTCGGCCTGCAGGTTGGCTTTGGTCGCTTTGATTTAAAGTCCCCCACTGAAAATCAGTTAAATAACTGAGTGGGCAGACTCTAAATAAAATTTATTTATTTTTATTTATTTATTTACGGCCGGACAGACGCACCCACCCTGTCTGCGTAATGGCAACCCTAACCTAACCTAGATAGCTAACCGGCGTAATTACCTCGAGCCTGCGACCCTGAAAGAGCTTCGCTTTCAGCTGCAGTTCGTGCGGCCGGACAGACGCACCCACCCTGTCTGCGTAATGGCAACCCTAACCTAACCTAGATAGCTAACCGGCGTAATTACCTCGAGCCTGCGACCCTGAAAGAGCTTCGCTTTCAGCTGCAGTTCGTGCGGCCGGACAGACTTTTATTATTCGGCCATTTCAAACACGTACTTACGTCGAGTCGAGTTGAGTTGAGGTTGAGCTCGCCGTCGTTGAATAGTTGAATACTGAAACATGGTTTCATCATTACGATCATTACGATCTCACTCACGCAAGAATTGACAATTCGAATGTTTGGTAAAGGTATAGATCGGATCGACACAAGACAACATCTAAAATAAACGTACACATGCGAAGTCAATGTACCCAAAACACAACGAAGCTTTTATCCTAGTTTATAAGCGTGCATAAACTATACATTTTTTTAGATTATGTTATTTAAAAGCAGTTAGAATTATAACTCTTTTAAATTAGTTGTGGGAAAATGCCATCCCCTCTTCCGGTGTCTAACTATATAGGTAATTATTGAAGTTTGTGACGTAAATGTCCTAGGCGTGATTAAGAGGGTTCAGGCCCTTGAACTGAAGAAAACATCGGAATAACCTTCAGACAGGATTGCCGGTGGCGGGGTTGTAAACGTAACTTTCCTAATCAGAGGTGCACACGTTATGCATGGCCACCACTGTCTGCTTTGAGTTATACAATATATTTACACTTTATTGGTATCGAATCAGTGTAATTTGAACGTGGAAAATAGTTAAGTATAAATTCCAATTATCTGGGTTTGCTTTCGGAATTAATCATCTGTTAATCAGATTTTGCTTGTATGCGGGTATAAGTTTCATTGCTTCCAGTGAGTGGCGGACATATTGGCTTATTTTAATCGGAGTTTAAACGGTCACGGACGGTTTGTACATCCCTTCATCTTTGTGTGTTTTAATAAATGGAGGTGTATTTTTCTTGTTACAACCATTTAACCTTTTAATAAACGTCCTTCTTACATAAAGTGATTAATCAAAGATTGCTGGGCCCACGCTTCCACACCCACACGTTTCGTTGCTGCCTGCTACTGCTAGTCTCCGTGTCCAGCTGAACGAAACACTAAAGACTCTTTCATGGTGGTTAGTGGGATAACGTATCACGGAGCGAGTGCTTAGCACCGAGGGACCCGGCACCTCCACCAAATACTACGATATGATCGGTATTCGAATGAACTCTCTATATAAATCGCGCGCAAAGCATTATGGGAGAAAGGGAGTTTACACGCTAAATGCTTTATGCTCGGGTGTGTGGCAGACTGCAATGACTCTGTGGGAAACAAACAACAATAATGTAATCAGTTTGTTTTTAATAAAATTAGAAACAAATAATTTGATACACACACACACAAACAGTTATAGCATACGGCACGAAATTAAGTTTCACAAATTAACTATTATACAGTAGTTTTGGTGTAAGAACATCATAATATTATAGTCTTTTGTGAAGATCTATTTTTTAACATGTATTCTTCCATGCATACTCCCAATATTACGGCTTATTAAGTGCATTTTTGTGGATCATTTTAGCAAAAAGTATAAGAGTTGGATGGCTGATATTTTTACCATAGTTTTCACTTACTCTTGAATAGGACATGTGATATTTTGAAATGTGTATCTTAAAAATCTTAAAAAATAAATGGTAGCAAGATATTTAAGATACACATGTTAAAGAAGTCACGGTTAAGTGTTCGCTATGGTAAAGATATCAGCTATCTAACTCGCATACTTTTTCTGTAATGATCCACTAAAATGCTTCAGAAACTACGTAATATTGGGACTATGCATATGGACCAAAATATTCAAAAAGTAGTTTTGATCTTCTAAAAGGATTATTTATAATATCTTCTTACACAAAAACTATGGTTTTATAGTTATTTGGAAAACATATTTTTGCAAATATATTATATAATAACATATTTTTGGTTTTTAAAAAAAAGTCTGTCACAAAATATAACAAAATTACGAAAACACAACATTACACATAAACTTTTTTTTTTAAATCAACAAAACAGTTTTGGTTAACTGTTGCTCGGGAATAATTTTCCTAAGCACCGCAACAAACTGTGCACAGAAGAAATCCATGCCAACAAGGACTGCACAAAACGATTGATATTTATACTTTTAAGTGATCGTGTTGATAACAACGATCCGCAATTTGATTTAACATTAAAGTTTTGTTTTTTGTTTCACTTGTTCGTCAAATAAATAAAAGTAAGCAAAAAAAACAATTTTTATAGTGAACTCGCATTTTGTATTCGTATTTAGAGCGTATTAAATCAGATATCAAGATTCCGTTCGACATGCAAGAAGACAAGGCTCAAAGTGGCGGGGGCGATATTCCCAATTTTAACAATAAATGTGACCAACGTTCATTGTCTTATTCACTTCCAACTACGTCCAACTTGCTGCCTTCCTTTCTTGTCATTGTCAACCACTTAACATCTCAAAAATTAAAACAGAACTTAAATCACATCTTCTTTTTGACACCTTTTGACTTCTAAAAATATGTTATCTCTTTGTTATTTTTCTTAAATTTTCTTGGTTTCACACTTTAACTTTATATGTCATGCAACCATATTTGGTTTGTGTGTTTATTTTGGGTAGGCCTGTATGTTCCGTTCTCTGTATTGTCACCTTATTATAATTTGTAATTTGTCTGTTATACCCCACACTTAAGCCATGTTCTGGCTTTGTGTTTTTTTTTAAAATCATATACGATACTTATTATATTTGGTTTTTATTATATTTTGGTCAACTGGATATGTTTGTATGTAAAAAAGTGTAGAAATATAAAATAAAGATATTATGCCCTTAAAAATAGTCATAACTGATTTTCAGTGAAACATTTATCCTGGTATCTGCAATAAAAGCTCTACAATAAACTTTTTATACAATACATTAAAATACAAAAAAAGTTGATATTACCCTAGAAATTATAAACACCTTTTAGATCTTAGTTTAAGACATAAACACCTACAGATAGTGATCTTAAAAATCTCTTTGCACATTGAAACACATAAATTACCAGTACGTTGTAATTAGTCGTACAGTGTTTAAAAATTCTGAGAATGTTCACTTTGTTCTCACAATTCATTTTTTATGTTGCAATTATAATTTCAGTTTATTTCAAGACACCGTATAAAATATATTTAAACAAAACCAATAATTTCAGATTATTTCAAGACACCGTATAGAACATATTAAAACAAAACCAATAATTTCAGATTATTTCAAGACACCGTATAGAACATATTAAAACAAAAACAATAATTTTAATATTTCGTTGGCTGAGTGATACAGAAATAACAATAACATATTATTATAAGTTCATAACATTACAAGATAAACAAATCATAATTGGATGAGCGTAGCGAGCGTAGCGAGCGAAGCGAAGATTCCATTTCACTACACTGGAGAAAAAAATCCGGAATGTTTTTTTTTTTCTTTCTTTTTTTTTTTTTTCTTTTTGTCTGTTTTGTCCACACGATTCCGGCTAAACCGATAATCCGATTGCGATGAAATTTTATGGAGGCCTTCGAAATCTCTGAACTTAGAACTGCCACGTTTTTGAGCGCAATCGGAAAATTTTTGTCTCATGAAAATCGCAATTTTACGATTTTTTTCAATTTTTAAAAAAATGCTTCGACTTATAACACCTACATGCTTTATCCGATTTTAATGATTTTTGCACAGAACCTTTATTTATGAATTTAGATATTTTTGTGAAATTTGAGCGCAATTGAAAAAATATTTATCATAAAAATCGAAAATTTTACAGGTTTTTTCTTTTTTTAAACAACTCTTTGACTTATAACACCTACATGCTTTATCCGATCGTAATATTTTTTTCGCAGAACCTTTATTTTATGAATTAATATATTAGTGTAAAATTTGAGCGCAATCGAGAAATTATTTCTTATGAAATCGCAATTTTACGATTTTTTTAACAATTACGATTAATTAAAAAAAAAAAAAAAATTAAGTTAATTTTTAATTTTATTTAATTTAATTTAAAAAAAATTCAACTAAGTAATGATTTTGCCACAGAACAACAGAAAATTCGCATAACACATGGCAGCTCAATGCACCAATTACGCTCATCCAACAACGCGGCGGGACTTAAGCGTTTTCCTAATAAGATACATGCATGCGCATGTACCGTCTGCACGATCTTACCAAAGTATATTTTCTGTTTCAGAAATGGGAACGTGAGAATGCAGTGTTGTCGACTCACCTCCAGAGACCGCCCCCTAGAAGGCCAGACTTGCCTGCCAACTCCGAGGAGTGGAACCGTCTGGCGTTCCAGGCATCTCAGGTACTTATAGTAATTTAATCTACATACGACATAACATACCTAAGAAATATATGTAACGGCGAACACGAGTACAACATACGACATATATAATACTAGGAAAACGCTTAAAGGGGTATTTAACCGCTAAATTAAAAAAATATATGTCATTCAGGCTAACTAGTAATGAATTTAGCAATTACCAGAAAAATTATTGGGGCCACCATGACCTCCCAAAAAATTGTCAAACATGACATTTTTCGAGCTAGGTCCCATCGGCAAAAATCTCCCATAAGATATAACATGGGGACGATCTTTATGCCCCGTGACCTTGGAGAATTTTGATCCAAAAAAATGCTGGCCATTATTGACGTTCTACAGACTTTTCTGTAAATTATCTTTATTTTGTTTTGTAATTTGGGCAAGTGGTTCTGTCAAAATATTGATTACTAAGATGGGGTGTGATTTTGGAATGCATATTTTTGCGTGTTTGAGGGTATATTTGAGCACAGTATCAAGACACGAGGAAAAAATGGGCATTTTAGATTGGTATGATGCTCTAGTATCTATGTGGACCAAAAATGAAGCAGGTTAAAGCCGATTTAAGAAATTTCCGAAAACACACATTTTCGCAAATTTCTGGATCCAAAAATTGAAAAATTCGTGTTAAATCACAGTTTCAAGATATAATTTTTTTAAGTGTCAATTTAGTGCTGTATTGTACTATAGATTATGTATTAAAAAATATTTTTTTGAGTTCATAGCCCCTTTAAGTCCCGCCGCGTTGGTGGATGAGCTTTTTGTAAGTTTTTAGTTTGCGTAGGACCAGTTTTCTTTTGCAAGTGCTTTTTGAATGCATTGTAGGTGATTGTTGTCAAATTTCTACTGTTACTTGTTTATTGTTATTATAAACCTAAAAAAAACTCATATTAAAACCTTTATTCTATGGATTCTGGTTAACTTTTCCAACTATTTCTTTACAAAAAGCAATACATCACCGTAACCTTAATGTCCATGTAAAATATGAACGTTGTAGCCCCACCCATTTGATCAGAATCGGCCCAAATGTCACGAAAATATCGCACTTAAAATCGAAAAAATCGTAAAAGTACGATATTCGTGAGAAATATTTCTTCGATTATACCCAAAAACGTAGCAAGTCTAAGTTCAGAGATTTCGAAGGTCCCCTCAAATTTTCATAAAGATCGCACATGCCGTTTGCTCGGTAGAGAGCGAACAAACAGACAGAAAAAAAAACATTGGAGCTAAATTTTTTGAGGGGTCAGTGAAATTGAAGTCTTCGCTTCGCTCATCCAACAACTCCACTGTTCCCACAGCACACGTTTCTGCATCGGTGTAGCCAGGAGTTTTGTTCGGCGTTGAGTGGTAGTCTAGACGGAAACGTGTTTCACAGCTAATAAAAGTTGCAAATTTGCAAGTTTGTTTACCTTCGACGAAAAGAGATCTTGACACAGCTCAACCTTATTTCCACACCCATTCCTAGTTTTACAAGGCCAACCATTTCTCCCTTACAGACGTTTTGCCAATTCCTGGATACTCTTGCTTCCAATGTTTATTTCATTTGTTGATTAGGGCCTACACTAAAATTTGAAAATATGTAATTTAAAAAATGTTGTATCGACTGTTCAGAATCTATCGACTCAGAATCCTCCCAGCGGCCAAATCTTAAAGAAAAGCTCACCCCCTCGGTCCACCTCTGTCATCCTGACACATAGTTGCCCATCTGACATTATGACATCGGGGTCACCCTCTACCTCGGCGTCCCCATGCCCGGCCGTGGGCGCCTAGGCCTCGCCTCCCGTCTTCAGCCGGCCGGTGTCGTCCGCTCTGACATTATGACATCGAGGTTATCCTCTACCTCGGCGTCACGTGCAGTGGGTTGGCGCTCTAGGCTCGCCTCCCGTCTTCAGTCGGCCGGTGTTATCCTCTACCTCGGCGTCCACGTGCAGTGGGTTGGCGCCCCAGGCCTCGCCTCCCGTCTTCAGCCGGCCGGTGTCGTCCGCTCTGACATTAAGACATCGAGGCTATCCTCTACCTCGGCGTCCACGTGCAGTGGGTTGGCGCCCTAGGCCTCGCCTCCCGTCTTCAGCCGGCCGGTGTCGGTGACTCACCGCCCGATCTGTATATGGCGTGCCTCGATCCCGAGTCTCTTGGCCGTGGGAGTCGCACACAGTTGGACTTCCTTGTTAGAAAACAAGACCGGCACAATCAATAACCATCATCGCTAGTGGCTAGCACTAGCGCACGCATTCGATGCCCACCATTGACAATCCACAAGATAGAAGCTGTTTTTAATACGTTAAATCTCTAGAAATTCATGTTTCATACAGGCATTTTCCTATACCCCGTCTTGTTCCGGGGTACTAAGCCTAGGGTATTGCTCTGCTGATCATTCAAGACATAAAGATCGAACGGTTGACGCGCCCGAAAACCCAAACTCCTTAGAATGAATGTTCTCCCCTAGAAAGGGACACAATGTGCTGGCGCGTAGGAACGTTTCGAAAGTTTGGGGGGGGGGGGGTCAGCAAATTAGCTAGTTGTTCTCGCGGGTGGTAGCATGTGCCCGTGATTGTACTTCTTCCATCGCAGGTCTCGTCAAGCGAGCGAGATTGTAACTTGTGTCTGCTTTGGAGTTTGGTCCCCCGTCCTCTATTTCCCGCGACCCGACTGCGAGGTAGCGTGGGAGCCTGGTTTGACACGTTGCCCGCGCTGGACCTGGACCTCCCACTTCTCATTCCAAGCCTTAGTTATTATAAATAAATGTTCTTTAGAATATTTAGGTAACTATATGCTAAGGGTACATAAAAAGGCAAATGGCCTATTGCAACTATAACTGAACACAAACTACTCTGTATTCAATTTGGCAGTTATAGAACATAAGTTGGATGCAATTTAGTAATATGCAATCTAACGAAGCAAGATTAAATAAAATATCAACTGTAAATATAAATATAAATGTTTAACCTTGGTTTATAAAAAATATAAACTGGTTGACTCACCCTTGAATCAAAACAAAATATAAATTCAGTTATAAATAAAATAAAATCTATTTTAACTTTTTTCAACAGCCAGTTGAATTTGACCATGTGTTAGGATGGATCAGCTTGTTTTTAATCTTTTAGCATTTCACGTTAATGCGTACAACCCCTGTTTGTGAATTTTGGTTTTTGAAATTATATTTTTGTTAAAGAGTGTAGAATTTATAGAAGTCGTTGGGAAGGAGTTTAGTTTGATTACTTTAGTGTAGGGTGCAACTTTGCATATACGATGCGGGGTTAGTTCCTTTCGAAGAACTTAGCAAAATGTTGTAATTGTTAATAGAGTCTGCTTGCAGTTCCACTTACGGCTAACACTGGCACATGCATCCGACAACACAACCCGCAGCACGCAATATCGTGACGTTCCTCGTTGCTAGTTACCCTCCCTGTAAATGATTCAAATGAGCGTACAGTTACAATCAACCACTTTGCCGTCCATTACTTTCAAGGTTGACTCGTAAGAAGTTGGCTGCTTTAATAAACACGACTTCGTTTTTCTAGCTTTAAATCAATATCCTCAGAATGAATTATATTATTATTGTTGGGGAAACACGGCAGTTACATTGATAGACGGTTTTATTATTAAAAGGGGATTTGTTATTCCATTTTTTTTAACTTTCCGGGAAAGGGTGATTTATTTGGTATCCTGAACAAAATTGATAATTTACACCTACATTTAAAAGAGGAGACAAATAAACCTCAAAATTATTTCGATTCGAATGTGTAATACTTGACCCAGTATTCCCTCCAACAAGCAGGCATGCATATCGTATTATTATTTTACACTTAGATAACGCGTTGTAATATGCTTACTTTTTGCAGGAAAGACGAAAATATTTGTCTCTCGACACTAAAACAACGTTTTGGTTTTTATTAATTAATCTGGCATTCATATAGCGAAGTTTGTGCATAATTGATTGATGTTAATTAATACTTTACACATCAATTTCAATTTCATATTATTTTCTTAATATTTTTGCAATTTTACTATTACTAAATCGTACCCTGTATAAAATATGTAAAATTTAAATTAATGTTAATTATTGTTATTCTTGACGAAAGGCAAGCTTAAGATGCAAAGGCAGAACTTTTTTATAAACAAAGTAAATAAAGTTATACTTACTACATCTAAATTATAAAAGGATAATATGGTATACCAATATGTGCATTGCACTTTTAAGAAATAACGGTTAGCTCAAATGAAATGTGCATACACATGCTACCGGATCTTCTTCTTCTTCTTCTTCTTCTTCTTCTTCTTTGCAGCAAAGTGACTTTATGTAGGCCTTCGACCAATGTTTATGGCCGTGTTAAATGTTGTGCGAGTTAAACACCCCACTAAGTGAATTAATTACGAAGTAACGTAAATAGTGAGCACGACATATTTGTTAACTCACTAACGTGTGTAATAAAAATGAACAATTGTCATAAGATAACGCACTCGAACACATGCGATTGTAGTAACTTACAATCATATTATCATGTTGATGAGATAAGCATCATAACTGAAGGTATAATATTGGACCGTGCACGGAGCTGACCATTCTAACTGTTATGGAAGAATACTAAATGGCGCTAATATGTTACAGCTAAATTTAATTTATATAGATACAATGCGATAAAAATATAAGTGAAACCTACAACTAGGCTGCTCGTTTACAAGATATTGGATAGGAGCCCCCTCCCCCGACTTGACCCATACGTCGTGCGCTTAGCGTATAACACATTCAAGTAAATACGCTATCAACTTGAACAGTGTTATAGAATAATTTTGAACGTAAATCGAGTCAATTCAATCCGCGTCTGCAAGGGTAGCTTATATCGGCCAAGGATAAACATTTCATGCATAATAATCTACAAGTCAATAATACTTGGTCTAGGATTGCGAGCGAATAAACTGTTGACGACGATGTGCATATTATCTGGAATGAAACGGCAGTGGCCTCTGTTGGCTTCATGCTGGAATTATTCAGCCCAAACAGAGAAGGCTTTGTGCGCACCAACCACGCGCAAAACACGACGGCCGACAGAAATAATTCTTGTGTTTTCACTTATGAATGTGGGGGACGGGAGTAATTCCTAACGTGGAAGAGAAGTTATTTAACCATCAGATCGGGGAAGAAGAGTTCGCTGTACGTGGACATTTTGGTGGCGGTGCCGGGTGAGCTTATCACTGAACAAAGTTTCGTTGGTTGTGCGTGCATCCAAAATGGCGGAGGTGCCAGGTCATGATTTTTTAAACTTTCTGGAGTGCTGGCCACCCCTCCTTTACGTTTACCAAACAATTCTGTATCACCCTTGTTTAAGGAGAATACCAACAAAATAAACCGCATGCCAGTCAGACGTCGTGTTCGGTTTTTAGTTCAAAGTACACCTAAAAAACATGTTTAAAGTCGCCTCATGGTCCACCCAATAATAGTGTTGTTTAAATCCGCTCCTAAACTGACCAAATATCTCTTAGGATTTCCACCAAAAATGTGGCACGATATGCATAAGAACTCGAATCAATAAGTTTAACCTCCATCTTCTAAAAGTATTATTACTTGGTAAAGTTTGTCTCCTTCTCTTTGAATTAGACTATAATATGTCAAGGTTTCGATAATTATTTCACAGGTAGCACGCTGGCTGGTCTGAGGTCTCGAGAGTTTCCCCGCATTTCAAGGATGTTATGTAGCAAACACGAATTATATTCACTGGACTAGTTTTGCTAGTTGAAGGAAAGATGAAGTTAAAGGGGTTGTACCCGTATATAAAACTATTTACCTCGTTCAAAAAAACAATCGTTCGTATTTTTGCTAAAAAAAATCAACCAAGGACAAATAACTCTTCAAATTTTCAGAATCAAAGTGAACATTTTTCTGTGCGATTCTTAGCCTCAATTTTATTTTATTCAAACTGAAATTCAGCAACACTGTACCATAGCAAAGATTAATAATTTTATTCTGAATGAACAATAACAGTTCACGCACGCAAATAATGTCTTTAGTAACATCGGTTAAGTGGCATCTTGCCACCAAATAGTGAGGCCATTATGTTTCAATAATACTGAATGGGCATTAGGTTGATTTTTGTCCAAAATGTTTTCAAAATAGCATGTTCACCGATTTTGCATCCATTGTGCAAACCGCTATTTTTACGTGTCGAGAGAGTGTCGAGTGTCGATAAAACGTGTTCCACGGTGTAGCTCGCTACAAACTGATCAATCAAGTTCTGACCCTCCCAGGTCGTAGAGTCCACCTACCCTGCCCACACCACACGAAGAGCAAGTGCTAGCTGCCTGCTCTGCGTCACGCGGATACTAATACGTGAAGTTAGGTGGGCACACCAAGGACAGGTTACAGACTACAGGTCAAAGTCAAGGTTCGGCCATTCTTTCCCGATTAATGACTTGACACTTTTGGACTAATGACTTGACACTTTTCGCCGAGCACAGTAACCGGGAAAAGCCAGCAGAACTCCTTATGGGGAGAAGAATTCGGACAGTTCTGGATGCGCTGTGGCTCTGACCTGATATGTTTGGGTTTGCTAAACATATTATACGTAATAAGGTATGCAATATTAGGTTGTAACGTACCTTGGTTTTATTGTGGATTGCACATTACATGAATCAATTACATTAGAACTAGCAAGGCTTGGCGTGGTGGGCAGCCATGTTTTGGAGAATGCGCTAGAGAGCGTAGTTCATAACTTCAAAGTATAGGGGGCAGCAGTAAACAACTCGGAAGTGTCTATAAATATGGCGCAAGGTTTGAATACACTTCACACCTTTCCCTTGGGTTTAAGACCATAATATTAGTAAGATTATTATTTTTGCTGAATACTACACAATACTACGACTATCACTCATAAGGTAGATTGTCTGATTGACAATCTACAACTATGGTTGTACATAATAAGGAATTAGATGTTATTAATGAGATACATGCTAAAAATATTAGGGATATAAGCTAAATGTTATAACTCTAAATGTTATAACTCAAAATTTGCAAATGAAATCTTTAAGCAAATTCTTAGGGCGTTGAACCTTTCGGGTAGAATGTCTCCGTCCTGGAGGTCCAGGTGAGCCTCTGTGCCCACTGGTACTAGGTTCACCTAGTCCCGGATCGGAATGTACTGGTGAGCCTCTGCGCTCACTGGTACTAGGGTCACCTTGTCCCGTATCGGAATGTCCTGGTGAGCCTCTGCGCTCACTGGTACCAGGGTCACCCGGTTCCGGATCAGAATGCCCCGGTGAGCCTCTGTGCCCACTGGTACTAGGGTCAGCTTGTTCCAGGTCTCCATTCGTCGTAGGTACCTGGTCTGTCCCCCCTTTGGGTCTGCTGGGGCATTGAATACTGGTAATGCACTTCCAGCGTTGACAACTGGTGGCGTGTCATGCTCGTGGAGTCCTGAGCCGATACTAGTGGTGACATTTGCGTACTTGTCCTCGTTCGTACAACGTGCACGCATCTGGTCCACGTGTCGTTTGTAGTTATGCTGGTTCAACCCAATGACATGGTAGTTACGAGGTCCTTCCACGGAAGATACTGTTGCTGCAATCCATGCTGGTCCACTGTTACTGTAGTTTCGGACGTAGACTGCATCTCCGACATGGAAAGTACGACCCCCAGCAGGAGGACTGGTTCTGGGCTGGTTGGTAGTTGTGTGATCAGGATGCAGCGCATCCAGAACTGTCCGAATTCTTCTCCCCATAAGGAGTTCTGCTGGGCTTTTCCCGGTTACTGTGCTCGGCGTGCTGTGTTGAGTCAACAGGTGCCTCGCAATTCTGTATTGGATGTCTCCTCCCTCTGAAGAAATCTTCTTTAGTGTTGTCTTGACAGTTTGCACCACTCGTTCTGCTTGTCCGTTGGTTGCCGGATGGTATGGTGCAATGGTCACGTGACGTACATGATTGTTTGTAAGGAAGGTCTCAAACTCTGTTGACACAAATGAAGTACCGTTGTCAGACACAAGGGTAGTAGGTAAGCCGTGAGTGGCCCAGAGTGCGCGCAAGTGGCGGATCACTGCTGTTGAAGTCATGGATGACACCACTCGAACTTCAGTCCACTTAGAGTATGAGTCGACAACGATAAGGAACGTGTGTCCTTGGAATGGTCCGGCAAAGTCCACATGAATCCTACTCCATGGGTTTCCGGTGGTAGGCCATGGTATGACTGGTGCTTTAGCCGGTGCGTGTTGGTGTTCTTGGCAAACGGTGCATGCCTTCACATAGGTCTCAATGTCTTTGTCCATGCCTGGCCACCATACATATGTACGGGCAAGCGACTTCATAACAACGATGCCAGGGTGGCACTCGTGTAAGATGTGTAGGACATTGTGCTTGCCGGATACTGGAATCACCACTCTGTTGCCCCAAATTAGGCAGCCATTATATACGAACAATGCGTCCTGCCGTACAAGGTAAGGTTTGAACGCTGCTTCTGTGTGGGGAGACCATCCATGGAGGGTGAATGGATTACTGACTGTAGCACCTTGTCATGGAGAGTGAGGTCAGCTATGTTAGCTGCATTGAGAGTCGGGTGTCTCGCTGCTTCTAGTAACAAGATCTCATGTAGCGGTGGTGCTGGTGCGTCCCTGTCAGCCAGTTGAATCGGTAGTGGTAGGCGACTTAGCGCATCAGCATTGCTGTGTGCTTTGCCTGGTCGGTATATGATTTCGTAATCGTAGCCTGCAAGCATGAGAGTCCAACGCAGCATGCGTGCAGACAAAACATCTGGTATAGGTTTCCTAGGGTTGAACAGGCTTACTAGTGGTTGATGATCCGTGATGATGGTAAAATGCCGGCCATAGACATACTGGTGATAATGTTTCACCCCATAGATGATGGACAAGGCCTCCTTGTCTATTTGTGAATAATTCACTTCGGCAGCTGTGAGCGTCCTGGAGCCATACGAGATAGGTCTCTCCGTTTGGTCTTCAAACGTGTGTGAGAGAACTGCCCCAACGCCGACTGGGGATGCGTCACAAGCCAGAACAATATGTCGCTCATTGTCGTAATGGGTTAGTACATCCCTGCTGGTGAGGATTTGCTTGGCATCCTCGAATGC
This sequence comes from Sweltsa coloradensis, assembly GCA_024449915.1. NCBI lineage: Eukaryota > Metazoa > Arthropoda > Insecta > Plecoptera > Chloroperlidae > Sweltsa > Sweltsa coloradensis. The sequence goes on from JAMZAV010002207.1 coordinate 17,324, forward strand.
TTGTGCAGCCTCCAAAGTCCATGATAATTCATCTTTGGAATTTGTTACACTGGCTGCTAGACTGTACAGAGGTTCAAGTTTGGTAGCTCGTTGCGGTATGAATGCATTGTAGAAATTAAGGAATCCTAAGAAGGATTGTAACTGGCCCTTGGTTTTAGGCTTCAGTGTGTTGCGAACAGCTCTGATTTTATCATCTGTTGGACTAACCCCTCCAGCATGTATGCGAAAGCCTAAAAACTCAACTTCGGGTGCACCAAAAATACATTTCGCACCATTGAGTCTGATACCGTGGTCTAGCAGTATAGTTAAGACTATACGTAGCCTCCTGTCATGCTCTTCCTTGGTAGCTCCGTAATCATTATATCGTCTAAGAACGACGTAACTCCCTCCAAATCGGCTAACATTATATCCATTTCAAGTAGGAACACCGATGGTGCGCTTGGAGATCCCATACGGCATGCGATTTCCCCAAAAAGACCTCGATGTGTATTGATTGCTAGTATTTCTGAAGTTGTCTTGTCCACTTTTATCTGTTGAAAAGCTGTAGCCAGATCAAGCTTCGTAAACATCGTACCCCCACTCAAGGTTGAGAGTACAGAGGATATTGTCGGCAAGGGGTACCTATCTGGTAATAGATTAGAGTTAACCGTTGAACGGTAGTCCCCACACAGACGTACTGCACCATTCCCTTTGAGTACTACTACAACGGGGGTAGCCCATTTAGAATACTTCAGAGGGTAAATAGCTTTCTCGGTTAGCAATCGGTCAATCTCCTCCTCAACTTTATTTACCAGTGGGAATGGTACGCGCCTTGCTTTTAAAAACACAGGTGTATGCCCTGGTTGTAGAGGTACTGATACGGGTGGTCCCTGGTAATGACCTAACCCTTCCTTGAAAAGCTCAGGGAATTCTACTTTCGGGTTCACGTCGGTGCTTTGGCCTGTGCATTGTTCTTGCACTTGGTTTATGCCGCTGATATTAATGCCTAGGGTCTTGAACCAATTTCGGCCTAGAAGACTGGTCCCCGCCCCTGCCACAACTACTAGAGGTAAGCGGTGGGTAGTGTTCCTATGGCAAACTGTGACTTGAGTCACTCCTAGAACCTTCAATGACTCTTGAGACCAGGTCGTTAACCCCAAGTCTGGTGGATCTAGATCCGGTTTCCGGTTACCCCATAGATTAAGGTAAGTGTTTTCCGACATAAGAGAAACACCCGCTGCGGAGTCTACCTCCATTGGTAGGAGTACCCCGTCCACCGTCAGTGTGATAATATATTTACCGGTGCTTTCGAGCGAGTAATCTACTTTGTTTATTACGTTCAAACTCATAAGATCATACATATTGGTAGTGTCACTGGACCCACTGGTGACGCTAAGTTCATTTACCGCCTGATTACTCCTTGGTTGTTGAGTGTGTTGGCTTGCTTATGCGAAGAATACCCCCTTCCATTTTTCTGTTTTGCTTTACAGACACTAGCAATGTGGCCTACGTTTTGGCAAAAATGGCATGTGGCATCTATAAAGCGGGAAGTCTGTCCCTGATGGTCAGAGCCACAGCGCATGCACGAACTGTTCTGTTGGTGTGGTTGTCGGTGAGCTACCGGTCCTGGCTTAGCCCTATTGCGATTTTGATATTTAGGCCTAGTGTTTAGTACTGCATGCACTTCGGTGTTCTGGGACCCTGCTGTATTATCGGTACTAAGCCTATCGCTATTGTGCATTTTCATTGCCGCCATGTTGCGTTCAGCAGAATCGCAGGCAGTACACATGTCTAGCGTTCGCTTGTATGTCAAATCTGTTATTTCTAGAAGCCTACGTTGAAGGGATTCGTTCGTTGTACCAATTACAAGCTGGTCTCGTAACCGGTCTTTTAGGTCGTTATAACCACAATGTTGGGCTATGGTACGTAGCTCAGATAGGTAATCTAAGAGAGATTCTCCCTGCTTTTGGTGTCTACGGTGAAATTTAAAACGTTCCACGATAACCGATGGCTTGACATCGAACTTATTTTTTATTATGATTATCAGTTGCTCGTAGGTTTTGTCTATTACATTCTCTGGTGCAATGCTCGATTGTAATGCATCATATGATTTAGCACCTATAAGTGTAAGAAGGATTGCTGCTTTACGGTCCGATTCCGTAATAGCATTTGCTTTGAAAAGCATTCAAGTCTCCCCTCATAGCTGGTCCAGCTAATTTTTTCGGGATCGAACTGGTCGACGGCTCCCAATAAAGCCATAATACTAAGGCCTAGCGATGCCTTTGAGTAGCCTTTAAATCTGGTGACCTGGTAGGCCTAGGGCAATAGGTTGATGCACGTAGGCCTAGGCCTAGGCTTTAAAGCACATGGTAATTTGTCTCGAGCCTAGCCTTACACGTCGGTAAGATCCGATCCTGCGTCGCCACTGATATGTTTGGGTTTGCTAAACATATTATACGTAATAAGGTATGCAATATTAGGTTGTAACGTACCTTGGTTTTATTGTGGATTGCACATTACATGAAACAATTACATTAGAACTAGCAAGGCTTGGCGTGGTGGGCAGCCATGTTTAGGAGAATGCGCTAGAGAGCGTAGTTCATAACTTCAAAGTATAGGGGGCAGCAGTAAACAACTCGGAAGTGTCTATAAATATGGCGCAAGGTTTGAATACACTTCAGCTAGTTGAAGGAAAGATGAAGTTAAAGGGGTTGTACCCGTATATAAAACTATTTACCTCGTTCAAAAAAACAATCGTTCGTATTTTTACTAAAAAAAATCAACCAAGGACAAATAACTCTTCAATTTTTTAGAATCAAAGTGAACATTTTTCGGTGCGATTCTTAGCCTCAATTTAATTCGAACTGAAATTCAGCAACGCTGTACCATGGCAAAGATTAATAATTGCATTCTAAATTAACAATAACAGTTCACGCACGCAAATAATGTCTTTAGTAACATCGATTAAGTGGCATCTTGCCACCAAATAGTGAGGCCATTATGTTACAATAATACTGAATGAGCATGAGGTTTAGGATATACGTTGATTTTTGTTCAAAATAGCATGTTCACCGATTTAGCATCCATTGTGCAAACCGCTATTTTTACGTGTCGAGAGAGTGTCGAGTGTCGATGAAACGTGTTCCACTGTAGCTCGCTAGAAACTGATCAATCAAGTCCTGACCCTCCCAGGTCGTAGAGTCCACCTACCCTGCCCACACCACACGAAGAGCAAGTGTTAGCTGCCTGCTGTGCGTCACGCGGATACTAATACGTGAAGTAAGGTGGGCACACCAAGGACAGGTTACAGACTACAGGTCAAAGTCAAGGTTCGGCCATTCTTTGACGATTAATGACTTGACACTTTTGGACTAATGACTTGACACTTTTGGACTATGGATTCCGGTTCTTATAAGAAACAGTTAACGTTGTATTATCTGAAAATTGTCATAATTTTATAGCCTTCAAAGCCATCTCCTGAGCCAATTTCTTAACGTAAAAAAGTTAAACTTTTATAAATAATATCGTTGTATAGACTTTAAATTTTTAGCGCAATAACTACTATTTAGAATGTAAAGTTATACAAATCCTTCATATAAATACAAAATAAACGGAAACGAAAATATCTGAAAGGAGTATTTATTGCAAGTATTTCAATGAAGTGCTTTTTGCATATGAAGTCCCACAGATATGCTACTTACATGTGCATGCCGTGTACGGTGTGAATTACTGCACTGTTTTGCGTGTGCATGACCTATATTTACTGTCCCTCTCCGCAGTAATAGGTTTGTAAGTTATATAAAGCGCATTTAACTAGATCATTACAGAACTTGGTGATGCCTTCAAATGACCAGCGAACTACTAGTTTTCTTCGGCGCTTGCAAAGAGCATGCTAATTTCCACTTGAAACACTTGCGACACGCATTCTTTTGTTATTTATTACTTTACAGTTTACATATTAAATTTATATCACGATCTATTTTAATTCCAAGGGCATAACTCAGCACGTCTGTTTCAAAACAATCATTTGGGTTCAAAAAGGCATACTTTTTAAACGTACAGGGTAAAGTTGTAAAGTTACAAGATCTTTAGAGGTGCAAATCATAATTATATAATTTGATGGGATGGAAATTGAGGTCTGATCCTTACAATTAATGTAGGTATATAACATGATGTTTACAAATAAAATTCGGAGCTAGGCTTCCTATCTTTACATTTTTCTGTGCGTCTGATGTGTAGTGTAGATGTGGCGGTTACTCGTCCAGCTGACGCTGCTAGCGGACTACAGCCGGCCGGCTCGTCTCAGTTCAAACGCACATTCCTCGACTGATAGAAATGCACGTGCATTTGCATTTTCGTTCGTCGGGGAATGTGCGTTTAAAGTTTAAACTGAGCCCCCCAGCTGAGTAAACCCGACGTAGTCCGCACGAGAACTGAGGGAGGTGGTTTTCAGACCAGTGCCCGCGCCAATTTGATTTGGTGTTGGTCTCTCAGAGGCAGTGTCACTGTCTAGATGGAGGGACCCCGCCCCCCAGGTTACAGATAGTGCACGGTGGACGGGTACCCGAAATTTTAGGTCGGGTCGGGTATTTGGGGGCCAACCCGATAGTGAAAAAAGGTACCCGATTTCGTGTAACAAACAATACTTTTGGGGGGATGGTGGAGGTGCCGGTCCAGGATTTACATACTTAATTGCCCCAGACAATTTTTAATTCATAGCTTATACAAAATGCCTTCAGACGATAGAGAACGATTTGGGAGAAATTCATAATGTAAGATTCTCCACAAGTAAAATTCAATGTCAATTTTCCTATGCAGTATTATAACGGCCGTCATTTCCCGAGCCGACCAGAAAACCGAAGCAGTTTAGTACGTCTACCTGGGATAGAATTAGGCCCAGAGCATGGTTTTGCTAATCGTATTTTTTTTTAAGGTAAAAGGAAAAGAGACAAAGTCCATTTCGCAAATATAAGCTGGTAATTAGGAGAGTATAAATTACTCCACGAAATTAGAGGCGATCTCTGGCGGTCGTTATATAAATCAATTATGCTATACCTGTTCTAGCAACATGGAAGGTATCACACAAGAGACACAGACATTGCACCCTGAGTATTGTAGTGTATCCCTCTCAACATTAAATCACCTCCACATCCCTGACGAGTGACGAGTCACACCAACATCGCACGCTACGGTCCAACCAAACAATACGCAATCAATATGAACCAGAAGAAACGCACGGTTCTCGGCAATATGTAAAACATTCACATTATTAATGGTAAGTAGCGGTTTGTGTGCGGGCCTTGTTTATGAATACATTCTGTTGGTGATTCGTCATCCGCTTTGGTGGCGTGAGGTTATACGGATTGGACAAGTCCATGCATGCTACCCGTTACTGCTTAGTTGTTATATTATTGTTTTAGTTTTCATTGATGGATTAATTTGTAGAATGTCAAAAAGCATTTTCGTGATGAAAACAAATGTTTTCGAAGAATTGTTTAGTTAACTGGACATTGTGTAATGAGTTGATCGAAACATATTCGGGCATATTCGAGTGAGTTTAAAAAAATAAGAAAATTAATTAAAGTATGTGATAAATATTTCAAGTTTGTTTGTAGTATTGCGCTATGGCGAAAAAAGTTATTTGACATATAAATACTTGTTGGAGCATTATACTGACCTTCTAGTGGTGTAGAGTGGAGTGATATAAACTACCGCAGAGGCTTCTTGAGAATTGCGATTTCTGCCAAGTTGTGACTTCCCGGTTTCATTCATATATGAAACAGATCAATCCGGTCGTGTGGATCTCGTACCCCGCAAGTATTATTCTAGAAATCGAGGGACCTGGAAAGTGAAGAAGGCTATTTGCATAAATTTGATAAATTACAATGTTTCACTGACCAACAACACCCACCCAACCCGAATATTGATTTTAGTTTTCTTTGTCAAATAAATGAAACACACAAAATCATATAGTCATAGTCACAATCCATGAGAGCAACCCATCCAACCAATCAAAACCAACCAAGAAACCAACCAGCAAGTCAACCTCTCCACGGCGTATGACGTCAGGCCAATGTCCACCAATGAAAACACGACTTATTATATTTGCTTGGAATTTTGTACACTTTTTGCATAAGCAGCACAAAAAAGTTGCGGCAACTTCATTTTGGCGAGCCAAGTTATTATGCAAGCAATATTTAGGCTAGTTTTGGTAGAAATGAATAATGCGAACGATCGTTAAAAAACGAGTATGTCTTTGATTTATTTCTAATAACGCAAATTATTGTTGTGATTTTTACGAATTATTCCTCTATTTATGGAATACAAAATTAAACGATACTGTATTTCTAAAATTTACGTCAAACATTAATAAGCTACGTAAACCTATATTTGGGCAAGTATCTGGTAAATCAACAATTATTGTTAACAATAAACAAGATTTAAGGATTTATTTTTGATAAGCAGCCATGCAATGTATCGTTCATGAATCATATGCTTAATGACTGCAGAAAAGTTGTAGGTCCCCCAACTATATAGCGAAAAATAAGCCGCCGCAATTTAAAGTAGTATTTTAAACACCAACCTTGACAAAAGTCCAGATTAATATTAACGAGTCGAACTTAAACGTGTACCTAGCCGTGTTTAACATAATCAATATTTCAGTTTACCTTAAAACGTGCAACTCAACATGCAAGAATACTCTGTTGTCAAATAATATAAGTTATTGCAATCTTGTTTCGTGAGCATTACAGACAAACAGTGTTAACATTGCATGGGTGTTTACGTAAAATTTATACTTTTCAATCCCAAACCATCTTAGTTAAATATGGTTAAATCATAGTTTATTTCAGTTCAATCCCTAAAAGACTAATTGAGATTGTTAACTGTAGTATTTATTACTTTATTATAACTTTACAAAATGGTCAAGTCTGTTATGATGAAAATATGTACTATTTTATTTGTTACATATATTTTTTTGAAGGTTAATTAGACGAATGAGCATAGCAAATGAATTTTACAACGCAAGTCGAACGGGTCTTCGTTGTGACAATGTTTGTAAAATGTTTGTAAAATGCTTGTTCGATAAGTACGGAACGGCCAAACAGATTGAGTTGAAATTTTAAACAGACATCCGTGACCAGGTAACTTGAGAATGAGAACTGCTAACAAAATGAGCAAAATCCGTTGAGATTCCCAAAAGAAATAATAAATTAAAAATTGGCTTAAAATGTGTAGGATTTAATTGGATGAGCGTAGCGAGCGTAGCGAGCGAAGCGAGCGAAGCGAAGATTCCATTTCACTACACTGGAGAAAAAATCCGGAATGTTTTTTTTTCTTTCTTTCTTTCTTTCTTTCTTTCTTTTTCTTTCTTTCTTTCTTTCTTTCTTTCTGTATTTTTGTCTGTCTGTTAACACGATTCCGGCTAAACCGATACTCCGATTGCGATGAAATTTTATGGAGGCCTTCGAAATCTCTGAACTAAGAACTGCCACGTTTTTGAGCGCAATCGAAAAATTATTTCTCATGAAAATCGCAATTTTACGATTTTTTTCGATTTTTAAAAAATTTCTTCGACTTATAACTCCTACATGCTTTATTCGATTGTAATGATTTTTTCACAGAACCTTAATTTTATGAATTGATATATCGTGTAAAATTTGTGCGTAATCGAATAATTATTTCTTATGAAAATTTCAATATTACGATTTTTTCCTTTTTTAAAATTACGATTAATTAAAAAAAAAAAGTTAATTTTTTATTTAATTTGATTTAATTTAAAAAAAATTTCAACAAAGTTCTGATTTTTTCACAGAACAACAGAAAATCCGCAAAACACATGGCAGCTCAATTCACCAATTACGCTCATCCAACAACGCGGCGGGACTTAAGCGTTTTCCTAATTTTACAAAAGTTTGGTTCTTGCATGCATGCAGTGACCAAGGTGTGTCGAATCTTGCACGCTCAAGGTTAACAAAAATTCCGCTGGAAGATTGAGTAAACCTTGCATTCGTTACACGTACTTCGTACTTGCAATGTTTTCCATAGTATTGTATGCACTTCAAAACAAGTTCTATAATTTACCAGAAATAACTAGAAAAACGCCAAAGTCGTTGTTAGGCAAGTGAATAAGTCATGTGTTGAGTACCCGGTAACACTCCCCTTCCTCCCTTTACCTAAGGCTGGTTAACCTTTCAGTTGACGCGCCCTTATACTAACTAAACTCAAAACCCTTTATTTATACATTATATCAATCATCTTAAATGCAAATGTTCCCGGGTACTTAACGCATGACTCGCTCAATCGTCTTACAACGACTTTGGCGTTGGCATTTGCGATTCCTCGTGTGCATTCACACTTGAATAATTGGGTCCTCGACATTGAGCTGAGTGTGACTCTTTCAGTGTTGTGTTGTATCCATGGAAACTAAATAACGAGCAATACAAAACTGAATTTGTCATGGGTTAATATTATATAAGTTTTATGCACCTCAGATTTGTGTGAATTACTAACAGCTACAATTCCAGCGCGAATGAGGACTCCAACCAAGCTCCATCTAGCAAGTATAACGACGGTAATTACTGACTAACTAGGCCTATACTCATTGACAGCTCGATGCTCCCTCCATACCTGTTAGTACAGCTGACAACACACCTTTATTAGGCCTATTCCGCGAATTGACTGAACGAGTGCCATTATTTACAAAATAAGAACTGTTTCCGTTAGGAGTATTCACAAGACATTCAATAGGACTCTTGCGCTTTTTAGCGTGTTTTATTTGGATTTTTCTAGGTTATTTCACATAACTATGATAAATTATTGTATTTTTTTTTTTTTTTTTTATTTATCGGGTTGTTTCGTAGCGGCGGTAGTGATATCTTTCTGTCGACGTTTCGAAGACCATGTTGTCTTCTTCTTCAGGACTTGAAATATATTATAATATTAATTTCATAAGATCACACAGACAGAACGTCGACAGAAAGATATCACTACCGCCGCTACGAAACAACCCGATAAATAAAAAAAATGTCATCAACGGGTAGCGAGACATTTAAAAGTTTTATTGTATTTATGTTGTTACATTCCCGGTCTGGGCCCGGGGAAGAATTGGCCCGGAGCATGGCTCTGCTGTACAAGGCGATTCAAGAGAAAAAGTCCACCTCTCAAACATCAGCTAGTAATAAGTGGTAGTATTTTACTCCCTGAAACTAGAGGCGAGCTCTGGCAATCGTCGTCGGGGACCTTGCTTCCTTTCCTTGACGACCCCTCGACGACAATGACAACAATTCATCACGAACGATGACAAAGACAATGACGACCGCGACGTGAGAACCCCCCTTTCCTCTACCTACCCGTGGCTTGTTCTGACCAGCATGGGCCCCTCCTCCCCAATCCCCTAGATTAGAGTGGTGCACTATGCCCTAACGGTTGACGCGCCCTTTCCCCCGTCTGGGCCCGGGGTAGAATTGGCCCAGAGCATGGCTCTGCTAATCGTAAAAGGCGATTCAAGAGAAAAAGTCCACCTCGCAAACATCAGCTAGTATAAAGGGTAGTATTTTACTCCCTGAAAATAGAGGCGAGCTCTGGCAATCGTCGTCGGGGACCTTGCCCCCTTCCCTTGACGACCCCTCGACGACGATGACAATGACACAACGAACGATGACAAAGACGATGACGACCGCGACGTGAGAAACCCCCTTCCTCCCCTTACCCGTGGCTGGTTCTGACCAGCATGGGCCCCTCCTCCCCCCCCCCCCTTAGGCTAGAGTGGTGCGTTATGACCTAACGGTTGACCCGTCCTTAATCCAAATAAACCAAAAAAATCCAAATACATATACACGTATGTTGTTACATAGATGTAACATAATGGATGTAACATAGTTGTAGATGTAACGTAGTAGCCCCCCCCCCCCCTAGGTTAGAGTGGTGCATTATGACCTAACGGTTGACGCATCCTTAATCCAAATAAACCCAAAAAAAAAAAATAACATAGTATGGAGATTTTTTCCAACCACCTCACATGAAAATTTAAATTAAGAAAACATCTGCCAGAAAGAAATACAAATTGTTCTTTTTTATGTTCTGGAACACGATTTTTTTTGTTTTATAGACTTAATTCTAGGGGGTTGTTAAAAATCGACAACATTTAACTTCGATTGATCCATGTTACAATAAAAATAAATCTTCCATGACCCATGTGTGAATAGGGAAAATCTTAATAAGCGTGCCACGCTTTCGAGTACCTTTGAATGTCTGTATAGTGCATACTAATAATAAAGGAATATGTTGTGTGTACAAACAGATTTTCTGAACTGACTACTTATGTTATCAAAAGGTCGAAGAAACGTTGCGATTAAAGTATAGGGTAGAACTCAATCAAAGAATGAATGAACTCTAATCTAAGTCCACTTCTGTGTTTTCAGTCTCAGCTGGTGCCTTGCGATAACTGTGGTCGAACCTTCAACCCAGACCGACTAGAGATCCATCTTCGCAGCTGCCGGCCAGACGTGAAGAGGATAGGCACTCTTCCGGTTAGTGGTGTATCTGTTGTGGGTGTAGTCTAACTTCCGGTTAGTGGTGTAAGTGTTGTGTGTTGTATTAGCACTTCCGGTTATAGCTGATCTGTTTTGGGTAGTAGTCGCATTTCCGGTTAAAATATATTTTTTGTGGGTTGTAGTCTAACTTCCGGTTAGTGGTGTATGTGATGTGGGTTGTAGTCGCACTTCCGGTTAAAATGTGAGTGAGTGAGTGAGTGAGTGAGTGAGTGAGTGAGTGAGTGAGTGATGCGCCACTCTAGTCCATTGATATTTAACTACTGTAGGCTAGATTAGCAGTCGGTGATCCACTTCCGTGACAATTAGAAGCCATCTTGAAATCCCAGTTTGCAGTTAATTAAATGGGAGCGATTTGTAGCTCAAATATTTTTAAAGATGGCCGTCAGTTTGACAGCTGAGCATACTAGCTTTTAACATCAAATGATGATTAAATTCCCTTATGCAATGTAACTTCTTATTGTTTCTGTTTGATCATACCCATGCTGCACAAGCTAAAACCATATCAAACAATCCAGTAAAATACTTTATTGCATTAAAAAAGCATAGGCCTAAATTAAAACGCCAAATCGCCATCTTGAAGTGGATTTTCGACGCTTCAATTTGCTACGCTCGCGCCTGTGCGGAGGTATTGGACACTGCTAATCTAGCCTACAATAGGGGTTCAATATCTATGCTCTAGCCTATGATAAGCCAGGGAGGAAAGACCTATCCTGGATCCAGCCTTAGGTAGGGGAGGAAAGGGAATGTTACCGGGTATTCAACTAAGGCTCGCTCACTCGTCTAAACGACTGGCGTTTTCTTGATGTCTCAAGTGCCAAGCCCATAGCATAAGCATAGCGTTACACAAACACAACACAAGAATTAAAATATAGGCCTACCCAATTCTTGTGCTGCGCCTTACGCTATGCTTACGCTTTAATCGTGTGAACGTGCAGTTAGGCCGGTGTCACACTGTCCGTTTCTGACGGTCCCGCGAAAGCGGATGCGCTTTTGCGGGATGGTGACAGTACACGGTTTTAAATGCGACGTGTCACACCTGTCCGTTGCTAACGCAACGGGATGAACGGACAGCGGGATGTGAGCGACAACACACGCAGTTAAGTGCAAGGTGTCACACTGTCCCGTTGAAACGGACCGTTTTCAAGTTTTTTCAATTGTTTTCCACCACCTTTTCCATGAGTAGTCGACTCACCACGTTCACTACTCGAGGAGAACTGACCAGTTTTTGTCCTGCTAAAACGCAATTCACCGGATTGGTGTGACATGGTAGAGGCCATCCCGCAAAAGCGCATCCGCTTTCGCGGGACCGTCAGAAACGGATAGTGTGACACCGGCCTTAGTTGTATTTGTTTATATTTCCTATGCTACGCTTGCGTTGCGCTATGCATATGCTATGCCAATTGGTAGAGGTCCGTGTAATTGCTTTTTTCTCCTAAATTTTGTTTTTTAAAAATGTACAAAGTGGTTTTATATGTTTTTATTTTATTTTTGCATTTCTCGCATGACAAAACGGTGATAAAATAAATAGTATTGTTTAATATATATGCAAAGGGAATTCTAATATACACACAAATCACCATCGTTTTTAGCGCACAGATAACAACTATGGATCGTTTCTGCAGTTTTTCATTTTAAAAATCAATAATTTAAATTTATGTGTGCCGTTTACTTTTCAGCGTGAATTTAATTAAGAAACACTCAAGTTGTCAGTAAGTTAAGATTGAAAGTTTGTAAATAGTGAAGATAATGTTGATTTTGTGAAAGGAAATAATAAAATATGGTTTTATTTCGCAGAATAACTATTAATTTGGTGTTATACCTGTTTGGCGGTGTTATATGGTTTTATTACCATTAAGTGGCATTATTTCGGTTTTATTAAATAAAACCATTTTCACTTACCTTTACCAATTGGGCTTGGCACTTTATTGAGGAGGGTATAACAAAATAATATTGATCGTTTTAACTAAAATGAATAGAAAAACGAGACTGCTTGTAATGATCAGAAAGGCTAAAACACGACTTGAGTAAAATTGTGCAAATTTAATCAGTATGTTTTCCCACTAAATATAGAACATGTAAATGTAGGCACTTATACAAATTATTTTTAGTTCTCGATTTGTTTAGTCGGGAAACACTCCCGTAGGTGTAATTGATATTATTTATTTAGTTCGGACTATTGTAATTTCTGAATTGTAGTAAATAATAATTATTTTTAGAGTGTTGTATTGTAGGGATTGTGTTAAAGAGATTGGAGCTGCGAGACAAGTGGGTGGTTTGTGATGTGTTGGGTATTGATTGCACGCTTGACATATTATTACTAGTGGGGCACACGCAAAGTGTTTTGTAGTTAGACCAACAAAAACAATATCGACCTAGTTTCAAGGTCGGAGCTGCTTCCATTGAATAACTTTGACCTTTGTCGTCGTTTTATTGAAGTGCGATAGCAAAAGTTGTTTGTGTCGGTAGGCCTATCTACCACAGAAATCAAGGGTTGGGGGCGCGCAGTACACGGCACCATGGACGTAATCAATGGACGTATTGAACCCCACCCAACACAATCATTTGAGAGATGACAACTTTAGGACAGACTAACTAACAGTCGCATCATAAATACTGCATGAGCCCTCAGCCCATCCACATGTTCGCATCGTGTTTTACATCGTTTGCATTCTAAATCATTGATGTTCATCCTCAGATGATGTCCTGTGTTAAACCGCTTGAGTTGAGAATTGATTGATTAGGGCTATTGATTTTGTTCGTTTTAATCTCTTAAAGGGTTTCAATTGGGTCATTTCTTCTAACACGTATAGGCCTAGCCGCCTAGATCATTAATTGTGAGTTTCCTCATTATGCAAACGGGACAGTACGATTCGTTTTACAACTTATTTCATTGATAAAACCTTGTTTAAAATTTGTTTACTGTTGAAATGATGTGATTTTATTTAATACTAGGTTTAAAACGCGCATAAAAGCAAAAACTCGAAAAAAATAATAAAAGAAGAATCGAAGAATATAAATATGGCTCAACAATTTAAGTGGTGAGATCTAAAATAATGTATCCTAGCATATTATTTGGTTATTATAAATAACTATATTGATAAAATAAAAATTTCAACTGTAGCGTAAGTGCAGGTTCTAATAATTACTTCCTAAAACTACCGAAATAATAACACGTGGTTTCACACACACACACAACACTTTATTCCGTACTAGCTCACACACACACCCCCCCCCCCCCCCTTGCAAATGAGCCACGTCCAGTGGCAGTATAACCCAATCAAGATCTCAAACGCCCACTTGCAGCCTTTCGGGTTCCCGGACATTCCTACGCGGGTAACGACCACCATTTGGCTCGGCTTCCTCTTCACCACTCATAGAAAGTTCTGCAGGAACCTGAAGATGATCATTTGACTGTTCTGTCGAGGTAGAGCCAGAATACAGCTCGTCCCCAATCGACCCGAGTTGTGGGATTGTTTCCTCTGCATCAGACGATTAAAGTGTACCACTAAGCGTTTCCTCAGCAGGCGCCCATTTCTTCTTAACCCATCTGAGGCGATTCGGAAGGTCACATCCGATAGTTTCTTCCTTATGACATACGGCCCATGCCACGGTCTATGCAACTTCCTAGTTCGGCCCACTTTCACCACTTCATTTAGTAACCAGACGCGATCGCCTACGACATACGGTGTTCCATGTTAATTCCTGTCATAGTTTATTTTTTGAATGCGTTGAGATGCTTGAAGTTTCTCCCGAGCTTTCGCATGTGCTTCCTCCAGTGTTGCTCGCAAGTTATTTGCGTATTCCGTACTTGTGGTTGCTGGCACTGGTAGACCATACATTATGTCCAGTGGCAACCGGATGTCGCGACCAAACAACATGAAGTGTGGGCTAAATTTGGTGGATTCATGGACACTGGAGCGGTATGCTAACATCACTTGAGGCAGATGAACATCCCAATCTGTCTGGTGATCGTTTACCCATTGACTGAGCATTTCCAGCAGAGTTCGATTGAATCGTTCAACCATCCCGTCCCCCTGGGGATGATACCCTGACGTCCTCGTCTTGGTAACATCTAGACTCAAACTGCCGTCCCTGATCACTAAGGATCTCTACTGGTGCACCAAAACGGCAAATAAACTCTGACACTAGTTTCTCCGCCACCATAGATGCCTCCTGATTAGGAAGAGCATAAGCCTCAGTCCATTTAGTAAAGTGGTCTGCTACCACTAGAACGTATTTCTTACCTCGTAACGATCTCGGAAGCGGGCCCAGGATATCCAAAGAAATCCTTTGAAACGGAAACCCAACTCCGTACGTTACAAGTGGGGCTCGAGCAGCTGGAGCAGGTGTCTTCCTACTACCACAACCTGGGCAATGACGGCACCAAAGCTCAACATCTGTTGTCATTCCCGGCCAGTAAAACCTCTCCCTACACTTTGCCATGGTTTTGTGTATGCCTAGATGCCCCCCCATGGGAGATGTATGGAGGTTAGTCAACACCATTTGCACTAGACGCTTGGGTAACAGCAACTGCAGTCGATCAGGAAGCGAAGGCTCTTCCCACCTGCAAAAGAGAATACCGTCTTACTGGGTGATTCTCATCCATTGACCCCACAGGCTCATGACTGCCGGACCCAATGGTGACACTTCTTCGTGGAGTGGTCGTTCCCCTACTACCATCCATCTTACCACACGAGACAAAACTGGATCTTCCCTCTGTAATTTGCTTAGTTCGTCCTTCGTCCATTGTGGAGTCCAAGTAGACTCGATGTTTGCAACCACCTCTTCTGCTTCCTTTCTAGGCCATTGGCGAGACAGACCATCAGCATTACCATGATTTCGCCCTGGGCGGTGTTGCACTTCAAATTGGAATTCCGCCAACGTGTCGAGCCAGCGGCCATTTTGGCCATTATGATCATATTCAAAGGACCGGAGCCATTGAAGCGAACTGTGATCGGTCCGAATGACAAAAGGTTTTCCTATAAGATAGTGTCTGAAATAGCGTACTGAGTGAATAATTGCTAGGAGCTCTCGGCGAGTAACGCTGTACCTTCTCTCTGTTTTTGTCAGGGCCCTGCTGAGGTAGGCTACTACTCGTTCAGCACCTTCCTGAACTTGACTCAAAACTGCACCAATCCCTGTGCCGCTTGCATCTGTGTCTAAGATGAACGGAATATCTGGCCGTGGGTATGATAATATTGGGCTAGTAAGTAGCCTTGTCTTTAAATATTGAAATGCATTATTACATTCTTCACTCCACGCAAATCGAGCTCCTTTCTCTGTAAGTTTATGGAGAGGAGCAGCAATATCGGCATAGCCCCTGACAAATCTACGATAATAGGAAGCAGTTCCCAGGAAAGACCTTAGCTCATCAACGTTGACTGGCGTGCAGCGTGCAGCGTGCAGCGTACGTGCAGGTTCTAATAATTACTTCCTAAAACTACCGAAATAATAACACGTGGTTTCACACACACACACAACACTTTATTTCGTACTAGCTAGTTACACCATCCAAACTGAACTGAATCTCTGGCGCGCCGGGGTTGGAGCGCGGAGGGTAGTTCACGCCCCCTCCGCCTAACAGTAAACCCGTCAGGCGGAAGATGCGACAGTACACTCCGCGTCCACAGACATGGACCTTCACTACACAACTATATAGGGCCTAAAGGTGTATATTATAAAATTAAATAATTATACATAATGATAAAAAGATAGGCCTAAACACAAATAATTAATAACTTGGTCATTGAATTTGCTTTCGTCATGTTTGTTTATGTCAACTACAACAATAAACTAGCAAGTTATTTTCTCACAACCTCGCTTCCTTTCCACCGGATGCCGGACGGCTGAGGAGGTCTAACCGGGAGAACGCTACCAGTTCGCGCTCCAGCCCCCCGGCTGTGCACTGCTACATCTGCGGCCGTATGTTCAGTCCTACTTGCTAAGTTAAACCTTGCTATGTTTCCAGCGGGCGCTGGACGGCTCGAGCGGGTCTGACCGGGAGAACGCTGCCAGCTTGCGCTCCGGCCCCCCGGCTGTGCACTGCTACATCTGCGGACGTATGTTCGGCACCAAGTCCATCTCCATCCACGAACCGCAGTGTTTGGAGAAGTGGAGGGCGGAGAACGAACAGTTACCCGCGCATCAGAAGAGACCGGAGCCCGTCAAGCCTGAGTCAGGTGGGCATTCTCTTTGTAACACTCTGCACCACTCACTTATTGCCATAAAGACATGAGCATGTGCTTGAGTCTCCAGGACATTTTGTCAGAAGCATTGCCTCCTACAGAGTACGGATCCTTTGGTATTCCACCAACTAAAATCATAAATATCTTAACAGATGTTCAGCTAACTGGAACTCTGAAGATCGCAGGATGTCGAATGCAATCCAATGAACCAAATAGAATGAATCTGCGTTTGGATTGGTTTGCTGGATCTGCGTTCAACGTCCTGCGTTCTTCGATGTCCATGTCGGGAACTCAACATTGCTGTCGCATAACTTGTCACTTGAATAATGTTATAAAAAATATTTGAATCTTCCATAAGAATATAATAAGTACGCATTTAAAATATTTATATACGCTTATAAATAAAATATTGTTCATAGTAATACTCGAATACACAAAAACGTCACCAGTGTGTCTGCATCAATTTTTGCTTGTTGTTAGTTTTGGGGGTTTTCGACAATATTTTACTAGTTTTCTTAAAGACAGTGTTAAAATTCACACACTACACACATGTGGCTCACCTGTGTTCCTTTTGGCTCTATTTAGTATCACCATTTGGAGTTGAACTGTGATTGTGAAATGATCAATGTCTGTGCAGCAAAGACTAATTGCATGCCTTGTGCAGAAAGGGGTAAGCAATAGCCGATGGCCATGGGACAGGATCGCGTACCTATACAGATAGTTACGTCACACGTACGTCAGGCTCTCGGACGTCATGTGCATGGCAAGCATTTCAAATTGCAATTTCTTGTCGCTATTTGGCAGATTTTTAAATTGTTTTGCATTCGTTCATAAAACAAAAACTCGTTGGGGTTTCTGATTTTCACTTGCCATTTTCTTTTTGTCATTAATATATTATTTTGTCAACACCGAGTGTTTGCATTGTGTTGTGTGTCACGTGCAAGCGCACTCAGTCTATATGTTGCATGGCTTAGGACTTGCACCACGTGCGCACGTCGCTGTCGCACCGCCACCTCCCGCCGCCACCCCCAAGAAGCCACCCCCCACTGGGTTGGGAGGGAGAAGGGGCCGCACCGTCCCCTGCTACTTGTGCGGCCGAGAGTTCTTCGCGGGATCCATCAACATCCACGAACCGCAGTGCCTCGCGAAGTGGCACATAGAGAACGATAAGCTGCCGCCCGACAAAAGACGGAAGGAACCGGAGAAACCCGATGTCAAGTTTACTGGTCAGTTGAACAACAACGGTGCATCAGTTCTTGAGGTTCAGATTATTGTAGTGGTATATCATGTCACGATTAGTAGTAACCTAAACAATCTCGGCCCAAGCACTGAGCCTTGGGGTTCAGATTATTGTTACTGGTATAACTGTTTAGTGGTAAGCTAAACTACCTCGGCCCAAGCACTGAGCCTTGGCGCTTACCCATTAATTTTATTAAGTTTTGCAATGCTTATTGGCATTTAATGAAAATCGGCAAAATACGTTACCCTGTAAATGTTTCCAATAGCTAATTCAAGTTAGGTTTCCAGTTAAATGGTAGTAATTCGAAGCAAATCGATACTACGTGTACATCTCTCAGCTTGTACCAACGAGAGTATGCATGAGTGTGTTAACTTGTTTGGCATCACAGATTGTAACTAAACTCTTCCACGTTGATTCAGTGTAAGGTTACTAAGCTGGCAAAAAGAATTTGCAATTATAACCCTTAGTCAATAGTTTTAAATCTTTTTCTAATTAATTCAAAGTTAATATCATGCAAATTTGCATTTTGCCACTATTTCAGGATGTTGTACGAGAAACTGTAGTTAATGAATAAAAGCGCGAATGTGGAAAGTTGATGAGCGTGGCCATTTTAAGAATCTCATCATTTGAGTGTGTGTAAAACAAGGTTTTACAAGTTTTATGTGGGGATCTCATTCTTTTTCAAAGATCATGCCCAAAAATTTTAAAAATAATGTTATAAAGTTGATTTAATTCTATGGTATACCAATCAACATAGAATTTATTAAATTATGATCCAAAGACTGTTTTTTGCTAACAATGTAGGATTTGCAAGTAACTAAGTACTGTTGATTAATGGGCAATATAAGGCTGTATTAAAACTGCTTTTTGAAGCTCTCAGTCTTAACTTTGTAACGTTTTTTTTCAAAAGGCATAATTTGAACCTAAATTATGTCCCATGTTCATATTCAAATGTTGTAACCAACCGTTTGTTCAAACGTTGTTCGATTGAATGACGTAATTAGACATTTTAACAAAGAGTAAACTATCCTTGAAAGTTATTTTGGACATGTAGGCAGTCATTTTCACCAAGAAGTATTGTCGTAGCCTAACCATTAATTAACCTTTATTGGCAGTTACCCAAAACTTTTCCATTTTTTTTAAGCTTCATTCACTTCAGAGCTCGGTGAACCTCGAAACTTACTCCACCCGATGGTAGCGATCGCGGCGTCCCTACGAATGAATTTGTGCACGAATGAAATCCTGATGTTGTGATCATGTTTCAAGCCATTTTTTCACCAAGAGGAATGCTCGTACCCTAACCAAATTTGGCATGTGTTGTCAGGTACCCAAATACCCTTGATTTTGATAGTTTTTAAGTTCACTTCACGTTTCATGACGGCTGGGTGACACCTCGAAATCACCCCAACTCTGCCTGAGGGTGTAGCGCACCGCGGCTTGGGCCCTAACGGGCACCTAGATTGAATATGCAACACTATGATTCCTGTTGTGGTGTGCCTGTCAATCCAGTGAATGCACACTCCATATTACTTAGGTTTTGTTGATTTGTCTTACCACAAATAATTTGAGGTATTATAACTGGGTGTTTCATGTAGAATATGGAAAAATAATATTAATTTCACCCAGACAAAAAAACGATAATTTACAGTTGTAAAAAGTAAATTAGTGAACAAACGATCAATCCTATAATGTGATCTCTACACCAACCTTGAAATCGTGCCTATTCTCTTCGCCTTTCTGTATATTATGTGATTGGTTGTCTGCATTGTGTATATATCCGCTTGGCTTCTTATAGCTGCTTATTTGCTGTTATTCACATTTATGTCAACATGGCCTTCGTTGGAAGATTTATTTTTATAGGACACCTACAACCAATTATTGCCATTGATAGAGAAATTGACATCAAACATATGCCGTTTATGCCAGCTTGCCAATGACCATCTCAATACTAATCACCCTCTTTTCATTAGGGTTTGTATTTTATTACATTAGTTATGTTGTTTGTTTGTTATTTTGTTAAGTATTTTATTAGGTGTTTAAAAAAGGAATTATGTATCCATTTGAATTATTGTTGTTTTTATAGTACTTACATTTTTTGTACAATGAATTTTATTTATAGTATTTTTGTATACCGGTAACGTACTCACTGGTATTTGTATTGTTTTAAATTGTGATTAATAGGTTGTTAGATTTAGTTACTTGTAATTTGACTCAAATACTCCCACCTATAGCTAACAACTCAGATTTTATCTCGGTACACCCAATGACTTTCATTCAACACTAATTCTGGTTGAGCGGTTATCATTCTGCTCTAGCATGTTATCTAATGCTGGTGTTCGTTGCTTGTTGACTCACGGTACGTTGTGTGCACAAGAGTTGACAGAAAACCTTCCCTCTTGCCCTTTGTTTATACCTTTACCACTTACCACTTATCTGTTATCTTCCCCCAAGCTTCAATACCTGTGCCTCAAAATGAGCCAAAATAATCGATTTACTTCCTAAAACCCGGCAAATAAAATGTGTAAATCAAGCATTTTAATAATGAAAACGTGTAATTCCGTAAATCGTAATTTTGTAGGTGGTCACTTAGCAGGCACCTCTGTTTAATCATGCAACATACTCATAATTTACATTTGGCCCCGTTTCCAATCGATCCGAAAGAATTTCTTCCGCATCTTACCATTTATTACGAATCAATAAAAAGTAGATTAGAGTCAAATCAATCGCTATTCCGTCTGTTTACAATGCTTCATGACCAACCGCACTGCACGTCTTGGTCTTATACTTCGTTTTCTTAGCAGTAGCACCCACATAATCAATAGGTCATTGCCTCGGCGTACAGGAAGCTTAGGGATCTGAACAACACGCCGAATGAAAATATATGCTGCCCAATGATCGCGCAGGCTTTCCGCAGGGCTGTTACCAGGGTCCACTATACTTCAAAACCTTCTACTTATACCAGTATAAAATATATAACCTATATTTAAAGATGAACGTGCAGCAGAGTAGGGGGATATGAGGAAGTCAGCTTAAACACTTTCATGAGGTTCACGATTTAATAGTTTCGTCAATGGCGTATATATAGTTTTTCAAAGTACCTACGGCAATAGATTAATTTAGAGTTTTGACGAGGTTTAAACTTTTGTCCACAGCTCTTACTTATAACTCTTGATAAGCCGACAAAAGGCAACCTAACCTAATTTATGTGATGATTGGTAGATGACTTAAAGCGATAGAAAATCGAGTAGGCCTACACACGAACCCTGAGTTCCATTTTATACCAACCTTGTTGCATACTTCAATAAAGGAGTTAGATATTAAATAACCTGTTTGCACAACCATTAGTTAGGTAGGTAACTAATTAGCCCATTTTAATTGACTTAGTTTCAATATACCTAACTTTACTTTCTACTTTGGGCCGCCTGTATTCTGACATTTTGTTCAAAATCCCAGACCACTTCAGACAATCACATCATGTTTAAGATTTCTTCGTGCGAGTGGTTTATATTTTTCACAACGAGGCCTTTAGGCTACTTTCAAGTGGCTTTTAATAATTGAACACGAAGTAAGAAAATAGAAAAGTAATAAATGCTATTAGATTAGCGTGACTGTGATTATACTGACTGCAGTCAATAAGGGTGTACCATGACGACATACAGAATGTCAAGACAGCATCATGACTGCGTGTAGAATGACTGAGATCAGTCATATTTAACAAACTTAGCTCTACTCTACATCAAATCAAAGTCATGATTATAACTGTCTGGATCAATAGATTCTATTTTCTCGGTGCTACAAAGAAGAAACCAGAAACAATACAAATTAAGGTATTCTCTGAAAATTCTTTACTGAAACACCTAAAAATAAATCAATAGAGTTGATCGTTTCTCTAAGTTAACAAATCAGGTGAAAGGACAATCAATCACTGTGAACTGTAGTCTGTGTCAGTTCACTTCCTTATAGCTAGAGGTTATTGATCCTGGTGGGGGTATTCTCAGGAGGCTCGAGATAAATCGACCTATTGTCGTTCCTTTTTATATATTTTAGAAATGCTTCTGTATGGTTATTTCCTGGGCAGCTGATGTCACTGATAAATTTCTAAGGGCTGTTTAGTCTCTGTTAGTAGTTTGAAACATTTAAAACAACTTATAACTTAAAACTAACGTATGTTGCATCCTGTGACATAATTAAATCAAAAGATCTGGAAGACCTCTTTAGCCGACATCACGTGGTCAACTCTCTGTGCACGTGATTTGTATCACCTTGTGAACTGCATTATCGATCGATGGGAGCCGCCTTGAATATTACAGTTATTAATATTATTTAGGGGGCTTTGAATGACTCTTGGTCAACAAATCCACGCATACAAAAACTAGTAAAAATACAGCCAAACCTTATACACACTCAAAAGTAATGAGATCAAAAAAAAGGGGCCAAGCTCATCTGTACCCTTCCACATTTGCGCATTCTTAATTCATAAACGTACAGTGCCCCGTAACAATATCCTTGAAAAGCTTGGCAAAATTGAATTTGCAACTATTAATTCAATCGTAATAGTTCATCCAAATCTTATTTAAATGTAAATGTTTAAATTTAAATGTGGAAGGAATGAGCTTGGGCCTTTTTTTAGATCTCATTACTTTTGAGTTTATAAGGTTTGGCTTTATTTTTACAATTTTTGTATGCGTGGGATCTCATTTCATTTTCAAGTTCTACTGCAACTTTTTATTATTGTTTATTATTATTATTACATTTATTTATTTTTCATATATTTGTATTTATATTATGATTTATATACTTTATTGTTTATGCCAGTTTATCAACATGACTCATTTATCACTTTTATCCCCTTATCAGTTATCACCTTTTCACCAGTTTTGTATTTTATGACCTCAGTTTTTTTCCATTCATCTTGAGCTTTCAGCTGTTTTATTTATAATTTTGTTATTAATTTTTTCTTGTTGTATTTGTTGTGAAATTTTAATTTTATTCTACTTGTTCCATATGTATATAATGATTTGTATATCGTATTTATATGGTATTAAATTGTATTCTTAATTGTTTAGTTTTAGTTACCTAAAACTTGTGAATAAATACCGGTTGTTAGTTATCAATAAATAATTTTTTGTTAAAATTGATAAGAAAAATTATAATAAAGCAGTATTAAATATTAATTGCTATGGTAATAGGATAGGATGTTAAATATATCGTGCCTCAAAGAATTAATTTTTGTACGCATTGTAGGTGATTCCTGATTATTGGCAAGTTTCTATAGATACTTGTTGATTTTATTGTTGTAAAAGCCTTTATTTCTATGCCTTCAAGTTAACTTTTCAACTTTTTCTTTCAAAAGGCACTACATCACTATTACCTAAATGTTCATGTAAAATATGAACGTTGTAGTTGTAGCCCCACCCGTTGGGGCAGAATCGCTGGCCAAATGAATACAACGAATTAGACAGTGGTATCTAGAAGTAGTAGCTGAGCACGTTTCATGCCTTTTTTTCACCAAGAAGGAATGCCCGCACCCCAACCAAATTTGGAATGTGTTGTCAGGTACCTAAATCCCCTTGATTTTGATAGTTTTCAAGTTCACATCACGTTTCATGACGGCTGGGTAATACCTCGAAATCACCCCAACTTTGCTTGCTGTATAAGGAGACTTGAAAGTGTAGCGCGCCACGGCTTGGCTGCGGCACCCTAACTGGCACCTAGATAGTGTCTAGATGGCAGATAGACGAAAAATACCATTTTATAAAAACAAAATCTGAAAACAAACATGTAATAGCAACAGCTGGTTGACAGCATAGATAGAATTTATTATGCCCGCTTTACGTTCCACATTATTTTCTTCTAGGCTTAGTTCCTCTGGAGAATAGTGAATTTTCCTTGCGCGGTAACATCCATGTTTTTTTATTTACGTCGATCGTTGCAGTTCACAAGGCGATACAAATCACGTACACAGAGGTATCTTCCAGACCTCTTGATTTAATGTCACCGGCTGTACCTTTGTGACGAAGTTAATACGTCAATACTATAGGTAAGTTTACGGTTAATTTTAGTTTTTGCCGTAGTCAAAGCAAGGCAACAAGGAAAGGTTTTACGAGTGGTTGACCGGATGTCTTACAGTTAAAGCAGGGCAACCACCCAGCAAACACACGTGGCTTATTCCGGGTGTAGCCCGTGCGGGCTGCATGTACGCGAATTTTTCAATTTCAATTACCCGGCGATTCTAACATTTTGCATGGAAATTAAGTTAAATTGATTGATGATTGATTGAATATTGCTTAACGTCTCATATTTATGCACTTTGGCTAATCGAGACGATGAGTGGTGATAAATGAGGATGAAGTATGAACAGAAGGGAGGAGGGGAAACCCGGTACCGGCACGTAGCCTATTCCTTTCGAAAAGTACCAAGGGGACCCAAAGACTTTACGTCCCATCCGACAGGACGGTGTAACTTTGACAGTCATATAGGTTCCTCCACTAACCGGGCCCGGGGTAGAATTGGCCCAGAGCATGGCTCTGCTAATCGTAAAAGGCGATTCAAGAGAAAAAGTCCACCTCGCAAACATCAGCTAGTGAGAGCGGAGTATCTTACTCCCCAAACTAGAGGCGAGCTCTGGCAATCGTCGTCGGGGACCTTGCCCCCTTCCCTTGACGACCCCCCGGCGACGATGACAATGACACAACGAACGATGACAAAGACGATGACGACCGCGACGTGAGAAACCCCCCTTCCTCCCCTTACCCGTGGCTGGTTCTGACCAGCATGGGCCCTCCTCCCCACCCCCCTTAGGCTAGAGTGGTGCATTATAACCTAACGGTTGACGCGTCCTTAATCCAAATAAACTCAAAACCACTCTAGCCTAAGGGGGGTGGGGAGGAGGAGCCCATGCTGGTCCAGAACCAGCTACGGGTAAGGGGAGGAAAGGGGGTTTCTCACGTCGCGGTCGTCATCGTCATCGTTCGTTGTGTCATTGTCATCGTCGCCGGGGGGTCATCAAGGGAAGGGGGCAAGGTCCCCGACGACGATTGCCAGAGCTCGCCTCTAGTTTGGGGAGTAAGATACTCCGCTCTTACTAGCTGATGTTTGCGAGGTGGACTTTTTCTCTTGAATCGCCTTTTACGATTAGCAGAGCCATGCTCTGGGCCAATTCTACCCCGGGCCCAGACGGGGTGCCGCGACCCTCTACGATGACCTAACGGTTGACGCGTCCTTAATCCAAATAAACTCAAACTCCACTAACCCGGACTGCCGAGCAGACGACTGCATGTACGCGAATTTTTCAATTTCAATTACCCGGCGATTCTAACATTTTGCATGGAAATTAAGTTAATAATAATACACGTAGGCTGACTTCTAAAAGAAAAAGTTGAACAAATGATCTGAAAGGCATCGAAAAATTAAGGTGTTAACTTTTAATACAAGCCTTCTAGGCACAAGTAACTATAGAATCTTGACAATAATAATTACTTGAAATGTGAATGAAGGAGGTGTTGGTCACACTTGAATCGTGTTGATTGTTAATACGCGATAGCAATTAATTCATGACAACTTTAATAAAATCATCCTAATTTCACTATACATTTTGCAATGGAAGTTGAAAAAGTAATTAGATCCCGCTCATACAAAATACTTGTAAAATTACAGCCACGCCATCCAGCTTCCGTACTCTACGGCTCACATATAAAACTTTCATTCGCCCCCTCTTTGAATACGCAGCCCCGGCGCTGACACCCGTCGTTGTAGGATGTCTCCAGCAATTCTCTATGCCACGTAACTGCATCTTTACAAAGCTTGGCAAAATGACTTTGCATGTTGAAAACAATAGCATCGCCGTGAATAATAATAAGCTAGATCTTAATGATTTTTAGTACCCAAAGGGACAAGAAGGAAATTCAATCAAAAATAAAATCATTCTCACTGACCTCTACTAATAACTGTTCCGTGGTTCCAGCTACGGGCGGCATCGACTTCCAGGGCACTATGGACGCGATCTGGGAGTCCCACCTGCAACAGTTGATCCCCTGCAAGCACTGCGGCCGGCCTTCCCCGGATGTGGCCCGAGGTCCTGCAAGGCTGACCTCTCATAACTGTTCCGTGTTCCAGCTCGGCGGCATATCGACTTCCGGCATATGGACGCGATCTGGGTCCCACCTGCAACAGTTGATCCCCTTGCAGCACTGGCCGCACCTTCAACCCCCATGCCCCGGGGGGCCGCAAGGACCCTCTACCAAATTTTTGTCTGCTACGGGCGGCCGACTTCCCGGCACTATGGGCGCCCGGGAGTCCAACCTGCAACAGTTGATCCCCTGCAAGCACTGGCACCTTCAACCCGACCGTGTGGACTCACGAGAGGTCCCAGGCACTGCCGCCTCTAATACTTTCCGTGGGTTCCCGCTACGGGCGGCATCGACTTCCAGGGCACTATGGGACGCGATCTGGGGGTCCCCGCAAACATTGACCCTGCAAGCCTCGGCGCACCGCCCACCCGGACCGTGGGGACGGACCCGGGCCCCCTGACCCAATAACCCTGGCAGCTACGGCGGCCACTTGGGCCTGGGCCTGGGGGGCCCCCGCAAATTTATCCCTGCACACTGCGGCCGCACCTTCAACACGGACCGTGGGCACTCAAGGGTCCTAGGCACTGCCTCTAAACATGTCCTTTCCAGCCGGTCCTGACTTCCAGGGCCTGGCGACATCGGAGTCCACATGCAACAGTTTGGGTCCCCCAGCCGTTTCCCCAGGACCTGGGACCTCAACCGAACCCTGAAGGCGCCCTACTACACTTCCGGCCTTCCCTACGGGCGCCTCTTCCAGGGCACTAGGGCGCATCTGGCGGTCCCACTCGAACGATCTCCTGCGAAACACTGGCCACTGTAGCCCACCGAGCCCCGGGCGCAAGGCCAACCTTAAACACTGGTCCGTGGTTTCCAGCTACCGGCAGGCATCGACTCTCAAGTCCGTGGTCCGGATCTGGGTGCCTCCGCCATATCCCCTGCAAGCCGGCCGCACCTCAACCCGACGCTGACGTCCACACCCGGCCTCAGGGACCTACAAACTGTCCGTGTTCACCGGGGGCACGACTTCCGGGCACCGGACGCGATCTGGGAGTTCCCACCGAAAAGTTGTTCCCGCAAGCACTGCGGCCGCCCTTCAACCCGGCCGTGTGGACGCCCACGAGACCTGCAAGCAGACCCTACTAAACTGTTCGTGGTTCCAGCTACGGGCGGCATCGACTTCCAGGGCACTATGGAGCGGGCTGGGAGTCCCACCTGCAACGTTCCCCTGCAAGCACTGCGGCCGCACCTTCAACCCGGACCGTTGGGGGGTCCCGAAGGTCCTGCAGGCACTGACCTCTACTAATACTGTTCCGTGGTTCCACCAGGGGCATCGACTTCCAGGCCTATGGACGCGATCTGGGAGTCCCCATGCAACAGTTGATCCCCTGCAAGCTCGGCCGCGCCCAACCCGAGCCGGGGGACGCCACGAGGTCCTGCAAGGCACACCCACTAATAACTGTTCCGGGTTCCAGGGGCGGCCTCGACTTCCAGGCACTGGACCGATCTGGGATCCACCTGAACAGTTGCCCTGCAAGCACTGCGGCGCACCTTCAACCCGGACCGTGGACGTCCCGAGAGACCCTGCAAGGCACTGACCCACTAAACTGTTCCGTGGTTCCGTACGGGCGGCATCGACTTCCAGGGCACTATGGACCGCGATTGGCCCCGCCACAGTTGATCCCTGCAAGCACGCGGCCCCCCCGGCCCGGGGGTCCACGAACCCTGCAAGGCACTGACCTCTACTAAAACTGGCCTGGTTCCGGCACGGGCGGCATCCCCGGGGACTATGGACCGATCTGGGGCCCCGCAAAGGGTCCCTGCAAGCACTGGGCCCACCCAACGACGTGTGACGTCCACAGATCCCTGCAAGGCACCTCTACTAACTTCCTGGTTCCAGCTACGGGCGGCACGACTTCCAGGGACTATGACTGCCGTGGGTCCACCTGCGCATGACCCTGCAGAGCACTCGGCCGACCTGTCAACCCCCGGACTGGACCTCCAGAAACCTGCAGGACCCCCCACTTAATGTCCCGGGGCCCCCCCCGGGAGGACTCCAGGCATATGGACGCGATGGGCGCCCACCGACGTTGCGCCCTGAAGGACTGCGCCGGCCTCAACCCGGAACAGTAGTGACGTCCGAGCGACCCTGCAAACGACCTCTACAAAAAACGGTTCGTGGTCCACTAGGGCCATTTCCAGGCACGGACGGGTCGGGGTCCGCTGCAACGTTGATCCCCTGCAAGCACTGGGGCACCTTCAACGGCCGTGTGGGACGTCCACAGGCCCTGCAAGGCACTGACCTCTACTAATAACTTCCGTGGTTCCAGCTACGGGCGGCATCGATTCAGGCCTATGGACGCGTATCTGGGTCCACCTGCAAATTCCCTTAAACATCGCCGCACCTTCAACCCGGGCCGTGGGACGTCCACGAGAGGTCCTGCAAGCGACCTACTAAAAAGTTCGGTTCAATACGGGAGCATGATTCCAGGCACTATGGACGGGCGGGAGCCCCTCGAGTTGTTCCCTTAAGCACTTGGGCGCCTTAAACCGGGCTAGTGGCGAAGAAGGTCCGAGGTCCCAGGTGTACGAGGCGACAGGAGACTTGCGGTTTTAATTAAAAATTAAAACAACAATAAATGAAATTAGATTACTTTAATTGGTTTTTGTAAGTTTAAATTTAAATTTTAAATTTAAGCAGAGTAAGAAGTTTTAAGAGCTGTTCGGGTTGATTACATTTAGTGATTGAATTTGGAAGAAAGAAAGAGAACACCAATAAAAATAGGTGGGTTTTTCATCAGGGCAATTTTGACTTTAGTAAAAGTTTCACCATTTCGTCAATAATATGACCCGTTGAAGGCGAAAAATGTGGCGAACATTAGTGCATGTGTGTGATATCGTTGCAGGAAACAAAATATCTTTGCGGATTTGTTTACATAAGTTTTACCACACAGTATGACAACAATAATATGTTTGTGTAACCCCTTAACGTCGACCCACTTTTCAAAATGTCATCATTATAAAGTCAATACAATATTGTAACACATTGTACTACTATTTACAAAAATGCCATATACGAGCTTGAAAAATTCTTTCTGTACACCCAATCTTGTGAATGAAAAGAAAAGATTACTTATAAGTTACTAGATTTTGTAAACTGAGAATACGTGGATCTTCACAATTTTATAAATTATCGACGACAGCACGCTAAAAACCAGTGAAGTGCCACCATTCGGAATGTTAAAAATAAAAAAGTTCCGGGGCTATGCGTTCTAGACCCCCCATTGTACCAGAGTACACACATTTCCCGAAACAATTGTTTAATTCATGGGCAGTTGAGCGTCCGCCCACTTATTATTTTAGTAATTAACCACTGGTCCCTGCTTGCAATACAGAAGGTTACGTGTTCGAGTCCCTCTTCAGTCAGACGATTTTTACGATTTTAACATTGATATGGACTAAATTCTTGGAATTCTTGGCTTGAGAATGTGTACTGTAAACTGTGGCTTTGTGGCCTTCCCAGCAACGAGACACTTAATAAATTCGATTGCTGTTCTGAATTAGCCTTGTTGACGATGGCGTCGCCCGCAGGTAGAATCGTGTCCCACTTGTTTGGTCGGTGTGTCTTATTTAAATTACCGGTCTCTAGTCGGTGGCCATTGTTTGCTCGTCGATGGCGTCGGAGTCGGCACCGACAGGTTGGGTTGCATCTCCTCACGTCCCCCATTGAAAATCAGTTATGTGACAGATGGGTATTCTAAATACGAATATATTTTAATTTATTGTGTTGAATTTTTTTAGTTCTTCTTTCAATTAAAGTACTTATAACTTTCGCTAGCATTTTTTAAAGTTTGATTACGTAATAAGACAACATGCCTGTCTGACATTTGCTGTTTCATTTGCCCCCACATGCATCCCCACAAAGAAAAAAGCATAAAATCAAATTCCATTGATTTTTTCTACTATATACAATTGAAAAACTTTGTAAACCTGTAAGAGAACCCATATCGTAACCCATAACACAGCCAACATAGGAATCTCATATTTCTGCCACTAGCAATTTCAACTCAGAATGAAACAGGTACCCACGAACACAAATACACCGTAAAGATGTAACTTGTTGGTTGACTTTATAAATGTGGTGGTTTACATGTAGTGTATGTGTACTTTTGGTTCCAGTTACCAAACATTTTATTAGTATATTATGTTATGCATTATTTTTTGTCGAAATTCGAAGGAAATATTGTTTTCATATTCAATTAATTATAAATAATTTATAACAAGTGCTTTGCAAGTACTAGATCGTAACCGATCTATCGTAACCCCAACCATATAAAGTTAAGTTTAGTATTTGACAAGAAGTGAGTGAACACGAATAGTTTGAATAATGCAAAGGAGACATTATGTATAGTTTTGTATAAACAAATTATAAAAATAAACTGAATTGTGTTAATCAAACAATGGTATACTTATTAAAGAGTGATGAGCAGCGAATGAAGTGCCTATGGCAAGTTTTGCGGCACTTCGTTGTGTTTATGAAATTCTATTACAGCCAGAGAGTACTTCTAGGCAGGGGCAGGGCCGTATTAAGGCATAGGCTAAGTAGGCTGGAGCCTGGGGCGCCGGCATTTTGGGGGCGCCAAAGCGCCCCCAAAATGCTCAAAACTCGGCTCCGTGGGCGAGGCGTCGAACTCCTTACAACCAACAACTAATAACTTAAAAATTATCGACAAAATCATGCCAAATCTAGTAAACTTCCCCCATTTACAATGTCAAAAATCAAAATTTTCTGGGGCTATGCGCCCCATCCGCACTATCTGGGAGGCATCCCCGCCGGAGCCCCCATTGTACCAGGACATACTTTTTACACCATTGTTTCATGGTTTCATGGCCAGTTATACTTGGAAGCTTCGCAAACGCTTATTCAGGTGCGTTGTTGGATGAGCGTAATTTGTTAAAAACGAAAAAAGCGTAAAATTGCGATTTTTCATAAGAAATAATTTTTGATTGCGCTCAAATTTCACACGAATGTATTCACAAAATTAAGGTTCCGTGAAAAAAATCATTACAAACGGATAAAGCATGTAGGTGTTAAAAGTCGAAGAATTTTTTTTAAAACGAAAAAGCGTAAAATTGTGATTTTCAGAAGCAATAATTGTTTAATTGCGCTCATTTCACAAGAATATATTATTTCATAAAATTAAGGTTCTGTAAAAAAAAACATTACAATCTGATAAAGAATGTAGGTGTTATAAGCCGAAGAAATTTTTAAAATCGTAAAATTGCGATTTCATGAGAAATATTTTTCGATTGCGTTCAAAAACGTGGCAGTTCTAAGTTCAGCGATTTCGAAGGCTTCCAGAAAATTTCATCGCAATTGGAGTATTGGTTTAACCGGAATCGTGTTAACACACACACAAAAATACAAACAGAAAAAAAGAAAGAAAAAAAAACATTCCGAATTTTTTTCTCCAGTGTAGTAGAATGGAACCTTCGCTACGCTCCTCCAAAAAGTATTTTATTGACCCCCCCCCCCCCCCCTACCAAAATGCACTTCTGACGCCACTAACAAATTTTTAAGTTTGAATTACGATCACATCATTGACACCTTTGCCAAGAAAAAGGAAAATAAAAGAACGCTTGCCAATGCCTGATTTGCGCGACTACAACGGACGAGTCTATAGGGCCAGGGAAATTATACAATGTGTACTAGTTACTGCAAGTTACTAGTTACCTACTTTTTCTTTTAAGCTTAAATTCATGCATATTATGTTTTTCAGCATGTTGAAATTGGGGGGGGGGGGGGCGTATTTTTGTTTTAAGCCTATGGCGCCAAATGTCTTAATCCGGCCTTGGGCAGGGGACAAACTACTGGCCCGATTTCGATGAAATTTCACGCCAACATATCAAAACAATTGTTATGAAGCTTTTAGCATTGACAGCAAAATCTGAAAGGAATCCAACCAACACAAAAAAAAATAAAAATACTGCTTTATTTTTTTAAACTAAAAGTTCGCTTGAAAAGAAATACTTTTTCTTCCCAATGTTAACATTATGACAACAGACAAAATTTTAAAATTTTTATCTTGCCCCGCCAACTTAAAAAAATTGACAACTGCAAAATAAAACGGGTTTTACAGAGCTTTACTAAATTGATTTGAGGAGCATAATATAAAAGATGGATGCAGAATATATGCAGGTGAAATGGAGTACATAAAAAGACCTTTCTAAAACATATTATTATTATTATTATTATTATATTATGATAGCTTTAAGGGGGGCAGGAATCGCCTATGTTGTGCATGTTAAATTGCCTAAATTCCGGTACCATTTACTCCTGGCATTTAGTCTTAGAGACTAATTTTTTCCCACCTTCTAGATTAGCCTGTTACCTTGAAACTATGTGTGGGGATTTTTGAATTTTGAAAATCTGTGGTAACCAGATTTTATTAAAAAATTATAAAAAAATCCCAGAAAATTGACATTTTTCAAAACAATTTATGGGTTAAAATTGGATGATGATATTTTTTCAAAATTCCCCACACACAGTTTCTTTAAAACACAATAAAGAATTAGTCCTGAAAATTTCAAGGCTCTAGCTTCAAAACTGCCTAACTTATAAGTACCGTAGTTTAAGAAAGTATAGTTTTGAGTAAACGGGTGTTAAAGTTAATAAAAACACACATAACAAACACTTGTAGAAATACAGCCAAACCTTACACACTCAAAAGAAATGAGATCTAAAAAAAGGGCCAAGCTCATCTACCCTTCCACATTTGCGCATTCTTAATTCATAAACGTACAGTGTCCCATAACAGCATCCTCGAAAAGCTTGGCAAAATGGAATTTGCGATTATTAATTTAAACGTAATAGTTCAACCAAGTTCTTTTTTCTAATTAATTTAAACGTTATAACATGCAAATTTTTTTATAATTTTTTTTTATAGGTGGTATAACCATGGTATAACGACGGTAAAAGGACTGGACCCCAATTCTTGAGTTCGTGGGAGATGAGTTGAAAACGCAATTTGAAAACGAAGTCGTTTTCGTTATCGAAGAAATTGGTATTCTTGAACGGTATCGTAGAAAACGTAATGGGTTGTGTTTAGGCCGAGATGCCTATACCGAGATTTTAAGTGGACTGTAATTAGTTGTTAATAGAGATAAGAGAGCAAGGAAGAACACAGGAAATAAAATGCAGAAGAGAACTTACATATGATTGTGCAGAATACTTCCTGCATGGACTGGTTGCCCCCGACGTCACGAGGTTCGGATGTTGGCGAACTTTCTTGCGTCGCGTGCGTCGCGACGTCAGTGTGTCAGACGTCGAGGGGGATAGGAAAGGTTTAATAGAGCTGGCCAGTTGTAAGAGTAGAGAAAAGAAACGGAAGAATTGTTCAGAGAACTTAATATTGCAGCAGTGGCAAAGACTGCACTCAGAAAGCAGTGCAGGGAGTACGAGAGAACTGAACTGGTTATGCCCATATACGGGCGAGAGTGATAACAGAGAGCGAGCGACCTTTCAGAGACGACAGCTTGTCGTGTACTAACCTAGAGATGAATGATATGCGAGTACAAACGGAAGATAAACGGAAAACGAACGTGATTGGCCAAACCAGATCACGTGACAAAACCGGGCAAAAGCACTCGAGTAAAAACCAAATGAAAAGATGAAAATACAAATACAATGAAAATAAGCACTAATCAAAGCGACGAAAATACCAAAATATAATTGGCGCGAACAGGTTGTGAGTTGAAAGAGTATTGCTGTTCTGTTATTCACGTGGGGTACGGTTCACGAAATCCAGACACTTTAAAAAGATTTGCGTAGCAAAGAGCTCGAAAACGTTCTATATTTATTCTAGATGGCAGTGTCTTCATAAACGCGGGCCAATCGAAAGACGAGTTGCATGAAATGATTTGATTGTTGCAATTATGTAAACAAACAGATGAGCACGCTGATATTCGACACCTCGCTTTGACATTGTGTGTAGCAGCAAGCTGACTTTGATCATGGCTAAACATGGCTAAAAAGAAAAGAATATGTGTATTATTTCCGAACATTTTTGTAAAGCCTAGGTGGACAATCATACTATTGTTTATCTGAATTAGGCTTTTAGTAATCAAAACTAGTTATTTGTGCGGGAACTTTGTCAGAACAAGGTTGTGCCGGCCTAGGGTTGGCTAGGCTTGTCAAACATGTAATGTAAGTATTTATTTATCTAGTCCTATAGCCTAATGGAACTTTAGACCTACACTGTTGTATTATAAATAATTTTCCACATCTGGGCCTAGGCCAGGGACAGTTTTTGATTTGTTTTATGAGAGTATATTGACACCTTTTCTCGTTCCACACAAAGAAGAAAAATTTTAAATGTCCGCCATTTGTTTACGTATCGCACTTCTCCGCCTAACTCTGCTTGTACCGTCAACAAGTGTCAAGTAACTATAGTTACTTGTTGATTGTATGCCTTGTGTATAAGGCTTATTTTAAAACCTTTATTTGGAAGCCTTCCAGCAAACTTTTTCAACTTTTTTTTTCAAAAGAGACTATATTACTATAACCTTAATGTCCATGTAAAATATGAACATTGTAGCCCCACCCGTCTGGTCAGAATCGCGGGCCGATTGAAACTGACGTATTAATGTTAGCAGTAGCAGTAGCAGTAGCAGTAGCTAACATCCTTAAAGTGATTTTGAGCATGTTTCAAGCCATTTTTTCACCAAGAAGGAATGGTCGTACCCTAATAAAATTTGGCATGTGTTGTCAGGTACCTAAATCCCCTCGATTGTGATAGTTTTCAAGTTCACATCACGTTACATAACGACTGGGTAACACCTCGAAATCACCCCAACTCTGCTTGCTGTATAAGGTGCTTGAGTGTGTAGCGCGCCACGGCTTGGCTGCGGCGCCCTAACGGGCACCTAGATATAAAGTGTACTTCATGTTAAGTAATAACTTTACCGGTACCATTTTTGTGGAGGGTATTCAACTTAGAGATTTGATTTTTTAAAATTCAGCACATTGGAGTTTTTGCTAACAATATTGTAAAAAAAAAGTTTTTTTATATACATTTAGTTTTGAGTCGTAAATATACATTGGTTGTCATAGCAACATAAAATAATGAAATTTTTGCAAAACAAACAAAAAAAACATTTGTTTTTAAATTTAATTGTGATTAACAATATAACATATTCAACCCAAAAAATCAACTTTGACAATAAGTTTCATTCCTGCTTCCCTAATATGTATGCGTTAATGATGTGAGATGTTTCGCTTATTTTTGTGTTTAATTTCAAAATTGTATCTCGTTCCACCAACAACAAAAATTAATGCAAAAATCCATTTTTTCAGAGCTTCACTAATTGGGTTAGATTTAAAGGTGCATAAAAGATGGCTGCGGAACATATACAGCCAAAATGGGGGGCATGAATGGACTTTTCTAAAACATATTTTGGGAGCTTGATAGCTTTTATACTTTGGCGTTGTTGATGTGATATATTTTGCTCACCTTTTGGAAGTTCTTTGTTTCCTTGTTTCCGTTAACGTCTTGCCTGCAGCCTCGACACCACTCCGTCGCGCGACTGGCTCGCTCACTCGTAAGTCGTCCAATAATCGGTTTTACACGAGGGAGCGCACAACTCAAGTCAAATGGGTCTCGTGACAATTTTTGTATGGAATGTTTGTAAAATGTGTGTTTGTTTGATGCCGAATGGCCGCGCGCGAATGATTGAGCTGAAATTTTAAACAGACCAGTGTACCCACTGAGAACTGCTAACAAAATGAGCAAAATCCGTTGCGATATTATTAAAACTGATTGTCTAGAACAGTGTGCGGTGTGTCACAAGTATTTTGTTTATTTATTATTATATTGAAGTCTATAACGCGTCATGTACGCCACTAACATGAGCGCTATAATATACCGCCAAAGTTCTAGGGGTGAGTTAAAAGTGAGTGACAGCTAGGGGTGTTCGAGTACCCGAAATTTCTACTTGAGTCTAGTATTTGGTAAGTATTTTAAACTAGGAAGCTTCGCAAACGCTTTTTTTAGTCGCGTTGATGGATGAGCTTTTTAATTATAAAATGTTAATATTAATTTAAAATAATAAAAACATATTAACACGGCCCATACAAAGCAATCATTAGGTCTGTTGAATCTTTGATTGTTTGTAACAAGGCTGTCATCAACATCCATCCATTTGTGTGTGTTGATGTTTGCGTTTGTACCTAACCCAGAAAAAAACAACAACAAAAACACACATTATTGTATTATATTCGATGCTGTACTTGTGTACTTGACCAGAAGTAAATCAAGGGCTACTGGGGAGGAGCTAACTATAGACCCATGTACATAAGCGAGATCATTATAGTGTAGGTATAGTTGTACTTGTAGGCCATACGCATGGGAAACTTGAAACTTAGTTTTTATCTAATTGTAAAAGGCGATTCAAGAGAGAAAGTCCATCTCGCATAAATCATCTAGTAAGAGGGGTAATTTTTACTCCTCGAAACTAGAGGCGAGCTCTGGCTGTCGTCGTCGGGGAACCCTTCCCCTTCCCTTGACGACCTCGTCGATAACGACCAATTGACAACTCGAACGATGACGATGACAATGACGATGACGACCGCGACGAGAGAACCCCCATTTCTCCCCCTACCAGTGACTGGTTCTGACCAGCATGGACTCCTCCACCCCATATTCCCTAGGCTAGAGTGGTGCATTATGACCTAACGGTTGACGCGTCCTTAATCCAAATAAACCAAAACCCGGGACGCAACACAACACAACTGACGCAGTTCCATCCGTAATCCGTCACCGTATCGTATGTGGAATTCATGGACGTGGATTATGAAAATCGTAATAATTTTCTTTCATGACCACTAATGTCATTGAGTCTTGAAACTGAAAGGCATTCAGAATCTCGTCGCAAGTAATAACAAGTTCTAAACTCTTTGGCTTGTCGAATATCTTTGCGTCTGCGATCTCTGGATCTCAAAGAGCTTCTATATATGAATCCCACCAGAGGCAAACCAGGCGAGCGGATTTCATTTCAATTACTTTTTTGCGAATCCTCCCTCATCATCCCGTCTCTTTTCCTCCGCTCACTTCGAATACTTTTCCAACCACTTTAATACGTATTTTCACTTTCCATCTTTTAATTAACTTCCACTAGACGATATTATACCTTCCAGGGGGATTTCAAACAAAAGCTCATTTTATGCTATTTCTGTGTGTTGTGTAATGTAATGGAACTGTGTTGATTTAATACTCACGGTAGATAACTCATTTGA
The DNA here is from genome assembly GCA_024449915.1 of Sweltsa coloradensis. Classification (NCBI taxonomy): domain Eukaryota; kingdom Metazoa; phylum Arthropoda; class Insecta; order Plecoptera; family Chloroperlidae; genus Sweltsa; species Sweltsa coloradensis. The sequence goes on from JAMZAV010002207.1 coordinate 54,640, forward strand.
TTTGACACTAGGATGAGAATGGCAACTTTTGGAAAGCAAATATTGTTTAGTTTGTTTTATAAGTAATAAATAATGCAGATGGAATTACCTTCAAACTCTCAATAACGAGACATTATTAAGTTTTAAATGAGGGTGAAGTGGATATTGAAAGAGCTGTCGTATGTTTATGTTTATGTTATGATTATGAAGAAGTGAAATTAGCAATCTAGCCGTTATTAGGCACCACTGATTATCAGTTCACTATAAAATACACTATACACACGCTCTCTAGGCATACACACACTCTTACACATTTGTATTTATATATTCTTTTACTGGGGAATTATTTCGTCCTGAATTTTAAGTTATATAGTATTAGTGAAGCTTGGAAAATATGGTGTTATTATTTACCAAATTTCGTTTTGATAACAGTAAATTATATTACTTTAACATGTATTGTGGTTTTATTTTTATGAAAACCGCATTTACATACATTTTTATTTATTTTGTCGTAAAATGTAGCGACACGTTTTTTTTTGTAGAATTAGTTTTTAGCCCTATGTTGTTCACAAAAGTGGCCTCGATCTACACAAGATCAATATCAACTCTGTTTAGCTCTGCACGCTGATTAAAATTAAATTATGGGGGTATAAAGATACCTTTATTTTTTAAAGTTTTAGGTTTTTGATACAAAATCGGTGAACGTAATATTTTGTAAAACACCACAAAATGCTCATTTTAATAAAAACAATGTTTTTACTTTTTTAATGCCTATTGAGAACTTTTAGTATTGTTGAATGTTGAAAACAAAATGTTTCAATACTTCATCACTAATTTTACCATTAGCAGTGCGAAAAACCTTACATGTAGGGGTTTGGTGGCAAGGAAAAAATAGATGCTACAAAATGCTAAATTTTCTTGATTAAAATGCCGAATAAAACGCATCTCATACACTCAACCCAACAATAATACTCCCTGGATGTGTTTGTTTTTGTCGGTTGGTTGTCCTGGTTCTGGGTGCCCCTGTGGCTCATCACGTGACGAGCGACGCATCTCAGTTTCTGGGCGTCACACTGGGTGGTTTTAGGGGGGTACTCGATACATCTGGTCGTATATGACACTCACCGAGCAGTTTTACGTTACGTGTCCGTTACATCATGTTACGATGTGCTGTGGAAAAACTCATTGTTATTGGGGAGCAATCTGTTGCCAGTTGGCCACACTGGCTGTGAGTAAGGTATACAATCTCCTGTGAAGTTTTCATACAAGGCTGTGAGAAAGATCTAAAATGTATATTTTCGTGCTATTTGGGCGGATTCTGACCAAACGGGTGGGGCTACAACGTTCATATTTCCCATGGACATTAAGGTAAGGGTATGTATTGACTTTTGAAAGAAAAAATTGAAAAAGTTGGCCAGAATCTATAGCAAAAGGATTTAATATTTAACACCTCAAAAACTCAAATTAATACCTTTATTTCTATAGATTCTGGCAAACTTTTTTAACTTTTTCTTTCAAACGTCAATACATCACCATTACCTTAATGTGCATGTGCATGTTGTAGCCCCACCCGTTTGGTCAGAATCGGCCCAAATGTCACGAAAAAATCGCACTAAAAATCGAAAAAAATCGTAAAAGTATGATATTCATGAGAAATATTTCTTCGATTGTACCCAAAAACGTAGCAAGTCTAAGTTCAGAGATTTCGAAGGTCCCCTCAAATTTCATCAAGATCGCATATGCCGTTTGCCCGGTAGAGAGCGAACAAACAGACAGAAAAAAAACAAAAAAAAAACACCCGAGCTAAATTTTTTGGGGGGTCGGTGAAATTGAAGTCTTCGCTTCGCTCATCCAAAAAACGATTTTGGTGGAGGTGCCGGGTAGCCTACAGCAAATTTGGCCCAATTCGTACAAATGGTGGAGGTGCCTGGTCGCGCGCGTGTGAAAAAGTAAATATCGCTATGCATTTTTGATGCTACCTTAATTACTAATCTTGTGTTTTTTTTTTTTGTTTTTTTTTTTTTTAAGTGTTGTGGACATAAGCAATAAAGGAATGTGATGTTATTTCTTCAACTGCAATAAATGCCGCAAGTAAGTTGGAAATAAAATCTAAAGATCAGTTCAAGAAAGACATAATTCAACACTTGACCTGCCTTCAGGAGAGTTTGAAGAAAACTTTTATTTTATTTCAACAAATGGAATAGAATGGGTTACCTCTCGATTTGCAGTTCTGGTGGGCACATAAACGACGCGTCAGACCTAACGTATCCAGATACTACATAGTTGATTAAATTTACTTTGTATACAACTCTAAAATAAAGATTTCAAGAGATCTCTCTTGATTTATTTTGAATCTCTTTAAAATGAATATACCTTGCCATTGTTAACAAGGCTCTGTGTGTTTTACTTCCCTTCTACCTGTGTGAGGCAGCTTTCTCAACTTTAAAAACAACCAATCACAGAACAGATCGAGCCTCCTTGATGTTGATAGTGAGACGCGCGTCTGTCTACCATTCGCCCTCGTATCGAGAAACTACATCAGTCCCAGGTATCCCACTGATGAGGAAGCACGTGTGTCGCAGAAGAAAAAAGGTTGAGAACCGCTGGTCTAGAAACTAAAGCTACAATCTTTTGTTTTTGTTTGCAATCTGTTGTTGGCAATATACAATGTTTTTAAATTTCCTATGGTTAATGTCGTCTTGGGTTTTTGTGTGAATGATCTGTTGACCGGACTTTTACACATTGACGCATAATTTTAATCAGCAATTAAAAAATTCAAATTGTATTAAATACGACCTAACGTTTTTCCCAAAGTTAAGAGTGGTAGGGTAGGGAACAGTGGGGGTGAAATATCGCTTGCCTCCCGGCGGATTATTATTTTTCATATTATTATGTACCAATGCCAAATTTCATGCTGATAACTCATTCAGTGCCTTAATGGTGAATGCTGGAAATCAAGGTAATTAGACGAGTGAGCACAGCGAACGTAGTCTACAACGCAACTCGATCGGGCCTTAGTCGTGATTAGACGAGTGAGCGCAGCGAAACGAAGTCTTTATTAGACGAGTGAGCGCAGCGAATGAGGATTCTGTTACGCTCTACTCGATCGGGCCTTGGTCGTGAGCATTGTCCAATGTATGTATGTATGTATGTATGTATGTATGTATGTATGTATGTATGTATGTATGTATGTATGTATGTATGTATGTATGTATGTATGTTAAATGTCTGTCTGTCCAGGGTCATACGGCCGAACGGCCAAATAGATTGAGCTGAAATTTTAAACACACATCCGTGACCAGGTAACTGAGAACTGCTAACAAAATGAGCAATATCTGTTGCGATTTAAGCTCGCAAGAAATAAAAATGTGAAAAATGTGATCTTAGATTGCAAATGTTTACAATACCCATTAGGCCCGGTATTTCAATGTCCAGTTAAAGTGGCAAGTAAATTTAACTGACACATAACTTGTTTTCACTATGGCAACCACCAATCAGAAGCCTTGTAAATATTTACTGAGAGGACTAACTGGCAGATAAATGCGATCAGATGAACCAAGTAAATGTTTTATTATTGTTTTGTTTTTATTTCTTCTGTCATTCTGTAAATGATGCTGGGCCATTGCTGGCTATCAAGGATACTATTATACACTTCGTTTGGGCTGGTGATGATCTACAAGAAACAGTGCGACGTATTTTATCTCGCAAACATCAGCTGGTAAGTAGGGTAGTATATTACTTTCCGAAACTAGAATGCGAGCTCTGGCAGTCGTTGTCGGGGACCCCCATATTCTCTAAAGACCTTTCCAACGACGACGACCAGGACAAAACGAACGATGACAAAGACGATGACGACCACGACGCGCCTTTACCCGTGGCTATTTCTGACCATCACCAGCATGGGATTTTCCTCCCTATATCCTCTAGGTAAGAGTGGTGATTTTTGACCTAGCGGTTGTCGCACCCTTAATCCAAACTAAAACTAAATTGGGACGTATGGGATCAGCCTTTTCATAATAGGACGACGACAAACGGTTGACGCACCCTGAAACCAAAAAACTATAAACCACTTTCTCTGTTCGCCTAGGCCTAAATATTTTATTTTTTTTTGGGTTTATTTGGATTAAGGACGCGTCAACCGTTAGATCAATGCACGACTCTAGCCTAGGGGATGGGGAGGAGTGGCCCATGCTGGTCAGAACCAGCCATGGGTAAGGGGAGGAAGGGGGATTTCTCACGTCGTGGTCGTCATTGTCTTTGTCATCGTTCGTTGTGTCATTGTCACCGTCGTCGGGGAGGTCGTCAAGGGAAGGGGGAGGTGTCCCCGACGACGATTGCCAGAGCTCGCCTCTGGTTTTGGGGAGTATAGTATACTTCCCTCTTATTAGCTGATGTTTGCGAGGTGGACCTTTTCTCTTGAATCGCCAGAGCAGCAGAACAATGCTCTGGGCCAATTCTACCCCGAACCCAGACGGAATCGTCTTTAATTTTTCATACATTGACGCTGGAGGAAGTACCTGTTCTAAGGGTCATACATCGGCCGTTTTATTTAGCCTGGGGTGAAGCCTATCTGTTCAACAAGGGTCTGTGACCACAAATGTTTGTATAAAGATTATACTAGGGAAACGCCAAAGTCGTTGTTAGACGAGTGAGTGAGCCATGTGTTTAGTCACCACATTACAAACACACACATTACACACACATTACTTTTCTTCCCCCTACCTTGAAATCCTCCTTCCTCCCCTTACCCATGGCTGGTTCTGACCAGCATGGGCCCCTCCTCCCCATCCCCTAGGCTAGAGTCGTGCATTATGACCTAACGGTTGACGCGTCCTTAATCCAAATAAACCCCAAAAAATAAAATATTTGGGTCTAGGCGAACAGAGAAAGTGGTTTATAGTTTTTTGGTTTCAGGGTGCGTCAACCGTTTGTCGTCGTCCTATTATGAAAAAAGGCTGGTCCCATACGTCCCAATTTAGTTTTAGTTTGGATTAAGGGTGCGACAACCGCTAGGTCAACGCCAAAGTCGTTGTTAGACGAGTGAGTGAGCCATGTGTTGTGTACCCGCTAACATTACTTTTCTTCCCCCTACCTTTGACCTCCCTAGCCTATCATTGGTTAAAGTGGCGCATTATGGCCGGACAGTTGACGTGCCCTTAAACTTAAAAACTTATAATTACCTAACTTAAATCCAATCAATGTTCACGGGTACTCAACACGTGGCTCTCTCACTCGTCTAACAACGACTTTGGCGTTTCCCTAGTAACGCTACTTGATCGGGCCTTGGCCGTAAGCATTGTCTGTATGTTAAATGTTTGTCTGTATGTATGTCTGTCCGGTCCCATACGGCCGAACGGCCAAATAGATTGAGCAGAAATTTTAAACAGACATCCTTGACCAGGCAACTGAGAACTGCTAACAAAATGAGCACTATCCATTTCGATTTAAACCTACAAGAAATAATAAACTGACAAATAGACTGCCAATGTGTAGAATTTATTTAACGACAAAGGTATCGATTTAGAAAAAATATTTTTAGTTTGTTATTTACCTGGCTGTGAAATGCCGTGCCCATGCAAGGTCTATCGAATGTTGGACGTCAAGGTACCCCCAAATTCCGCTCGTAGATTGAGTAAACCTTGCAATATTTTCACGTATTTCGTACTGGCTATGTTTTCCTTAGCATTGTCACAGATGATGGACTAAACTGCATTTTATGCATTTCAAAACATGTTTAATAATTTTTAAAATACAATCCAAAATTACAAAATCTTTTTCGACCAGGGGATTGAACCCACGTCTCCCACATTTCGGCTATAAGGGCGCCAACTAGACTAGGGAAACGCCAAAGTCGGTGTTAGACGAGTGAGCGAGTCGTGTGTTGAGTACAAGGGAACATTTTGACCCCAAATTCGTTGTTAGACGAGTAAGCGAGTCATGTGTTGAGTACCCGGAAACATAAGCATATTTAAGTTTGATAATTATATTCGTATAAATAATAGGGTTTTAAAGTTTAGTTGATATAAGGGCGCGTCAACTGTAAGGCCATAATACGCCACTCTAGCCTCATGATAGGTTAGGGAGGCCTAAGGTAGGTTGAAAAAAAGGAATGTTACCGGGTACTCAACACATGGCTCACTCACTCGTCTAACAACGACTTTGGCGTTTCCCTAGTCAATTCTGTATGTGAAATGTTAAATGTTTGTTGGATGAGCGTAGCGAGCGTAGCGAGCGAAGCGAAGATTCCATTTCACTACACTGGAGAAAAAAATCCGGAATGTTTTTTTTTTCTTTTTTTTTTTTTGTATTTTTGTCTGTTTGTTAGCACGATTCCGGCTAAACCGATACTCCGATTGCGATGAAATTTTATGGAGGTCTTCGAAATCTCTGAACTTAGAACTGCCACGTTTTTGAGCGTAATAGAAAAAAAAATTCTCGTGAAAATCGCAATTTTACGATTTTTTTCGATTTTTTTTTTAATTTCTTCGACTTACAGCACCTGCATGCTTTGTCCGATTGTAATGATTTTTTCACAGAACCTTAATTTTATGAATTGATATATTCGTGTAAAATTTGAGCGCAATCGAATAATTATTTCTTATGAAAATTTCAATATTACGATTTTTTCCTTTTTTTAAATTACGATTAATTTAAAAAAATTAAAATTAAGTTAATTTTTTATTAAATTAAATTAATTTTTTTATTAAAATTTATTTAATTTTAAAAATATCTTCAACTTAGTAATTATTTTTTTACAGAACAACAGTAAATCCGCATAACACATGGCAGCTCAATGCACCAATTACGCTCATCCAACAACGCGGCGGGACTTAAGCGTTTTCCTAGTTAAATGTTAAATGTCTGTCTGTCCGGTCCCATACGGCCGAACGACCTAATTATTGAGCCGAAATTTTAAACAGACATCCGTGACCAGGTAACTGAGAACTGCTAACAAAATGAGCGCAATCCATGTCAATTTAAACCTACAAGAAATAATAAACTGAAAAATAGGCGTGAAATGTGAAGGTTTCATTTTAACAACAATACTTTTGTGAAGTCATTTTATCGAATAATTTTTGGCAGGCCATGATTGTATTCCGTGACCACGGTGTATAGAATATTTAACGCTCAAGGTCCCCATAAATTCCGTTGGGAGATTGAGTAAACCTTGCAATCTGCACTCGTATTTCGTACTGGCTATGTTTTCCATAGTATTGTCACAGTTGATGAAGACTACACTGCGTTATGCATTTCAAAATATGTTTAATCATTTTTAAAATATAATCTATAAATTAAAAAATCTTTCTCGACAAGGGGATTGAACCCAGGTCTCCCACATTCCGGGTATAAGGGTGCCTTAGCACACGCCAAAGTCGTTGCTAGACGAGTGAGCGAGTCTTGTGTTGAGTACACGGCAACATTTGCATTTAAGTTTGATAATTATATTGGTATAAATAATAGGGTTTTTAAGTTCAGTTGGCATAAGGGCGCGTCAACTGTAAGGTCATAATGCGTCACTCTAGCCTATGATAGGCTAGGGAGGCCTAAGGTAGGGGGAAGAAAATTAATGTTACCGGGTACTCAACACATGGCTCACTCACTCGTTAAACAACGATTTTGGCGTTTTCCTAGTATAAACTATTAGGGATGGGGATTGAAAAAATAGGGTTTAGGAAATGAGAATAGGCCGATTGGGTTAAAACACATTAAAACAAAATTTTAACAAATATTTTTAAAAAAAATTCCGTTTTAGGTTAGAGCTATGAATTATTTCAATGCTAGGGGATGATTTAGTGGGTGTTGGGGTGGAATGTCGCTTGCCCCTCGGCGGATTATTTTTCATATTATTGGATGAGCGTAGCAAGCGTAGCGAGCGAAGCGCGAACAACTACATGCTTTATCCGATTGTAATTGGATTAGCGAAGCGTAGACTTCAATTTCACCGACCCCCCAAAAAATTTAGCTCGGGTGTTTTTTTTTTGTTTTTTGTTTTTTCTGTCTGTCTGTCTGTTTGTTCGCTCTCTACCGGGCAAACGGCATATGCGATCTTGATAAAAATTTGAGGGACCTACAAAATCTCTGAACTTCGACTTGCTACGTTTTTGAGTACAATCGAAGAAATATTTCTCATGAATATGGTACTTTTACGATTTTTTTTCGATTTTTAGTGCGATATTTTCGTGACATTTGGGCCGATTCTGACCAAACGGGTGGGGCTACAACGTTCATATTTCACATGCACATTAAGGTAATAGTGATGTATTGACGTTTGAAAGAAAAAGTTGAAATAGTTAGCCAGAACCTATAGAAATAAAGGTTTTAATTTGAGTTTTTTGAGGTGTTAAATATTAAAACCTTTTTTTCTATAGATTATGGCTAACTTTTTTAACTTTTTCTTTCAAAAGTCAATACATCACCCTTACCTTAATGTCCATGTGAAATATGAACGTTGTAGCCCCCACCCGTTTGGTCAGAATCCGCCCAAATAGCACGAAAATATAGATTTTAGATCTTTCTCACAGCCTTGTATGAAAACTTCACAGGAGATTTTTAGACCTTATACTTACAGCCTTGTTACAAACAATCAAAGATCCAACAGACCTAATGATTACTTTGTATGGGCCGTGTTAATATGTTTTTTATTATTTTAAATTAATAAAAAAAAAACTCATCCATCAACGCGATTAAAAAAAGCGTTTGCGAAGCTTCCTAGTGATATTTTCACAGAACCTTAATTTTATAAATTTATATAATCTTAACTGAAATTTGAGCGCAATCGAAAAATAATTTCTCATGACAATCGCAATTTTAAGCATTTTTTCGTTTAAATAAACATACGCCTGTCCAACAACGCGCCAGAAAAAGCTTTTGCGAAGCTTTCTAGTTATGTACCATCATGCCAAATTTCATGCTGATAACTCATTGGTGCTTTCATGGTGAATGCTGGAAATCAAGGTAAAAATAATATAAACTATAAGGGATGGGGGTTGAAAAAATGTGGGTTAGGAAATGAGAGTAGGCCGATTGGGTTTAAACACATTAAAACAGTTTTTATTTTTATTTACTACAATTCAGAAATTAAAAAAGTCCGCCCCAACCAGATGTATAATGCAACTACAATTCAGAGATTAAAATGTATCCGTCCTGATGGTCTAGTGGTTAAGACGTCCACCTGGAATGTGGGAGATCCGTGGTTCGATTCCCGGTTGGGGCAGACTTTTTTAATTTCTGAATTGTAGTAAATAAAAACAATTACACCCACGGGAGTGTTTCCCGATTAACCAAATCGAGAAATAAACCCTCGCTCATACCTGCGTAAAAGTAATGACATTATAATTAATGTTTGGTGGTCAGTTCAAAGGCAGCAGATATTCATTGCAGTACTGTTCCATCCATTCAGATGTATAATGCAACTACAATTCAGAGATTAAAATGTACCCGCCTGATGGTCTAGTGTTAAGACCTCCACCTGGAATGTGGGAGATCCGTGGTTCGATTCCCGGTTGGGGCGGACTTTTTTAATTTCTGAATTGAGGCGGTGAGAACCAGAGTGGCCCAACCCTCAATTCCATTTAAGGTAGATATTGATGTTTGAAAATATTGCCATTTTGGTAATCATGTATACCTCTTATATTAAACTTTTAGTAATATGTGATAGGATGCTAAACAATGTGATGCATGAGAAGAGATTGCAAAATTAAATTCAAACTTTTGTTAACAAATAACATTACTGATAAGGGTATCTAATGTGGCTTGGGCCACTCGGGTTTCAACATATTAAAAAAAATTCTTGCTCTTTAGTGGGTTAGGCCGTTAAATAATGCAACAAGATATAATTATATATCAAAAACTCTTACCTCTTCCTTCACTTATCTCCCCAGAATCTGTTTGTCTGGACGTGGTAGGCTCCATTACGCTCGAATGTCACAGCAGCTGACTGATAACGCGCGTTATAGTGGCTTGCATGTGGCTTGGGCCGGCATAAGGTAGTTTCAGCTGAAAGCCATAGCAGACTACTAACGCTATCTATCGGAATTTTGTGAAAGGTGGGTTGGGCCAGTATGGAATATGAAGAACGAACCACCAGCAATAGCGGTAATTGGATGAGCGAAGCGAAGACTTCAATTTCACTGACCCCCCAAAAAATTTAGCTCCAATGTTTTTTTTTTTTTTTTTTTTTTTTTTTTTTTTTTTTGTCTGTTTGTTAGCAGGATTCCGGGCAAACGACACAAGCGATCTTGATGAAAATTTGAGGGGACCTTCGAAATCTCTGAACTTAGAGGTGTATTGTTTTTCGGTACAATCGAAGAAATATTTCTCATGAATATCGTACTTTTACGATTTTTTTCAATTTTTAGTGCGATATTTTCGTGACATTTGGGCCGATTCTGACCAAACGGGTGGGGCTACAATGTTCATATTATACATGGACATTAAGGTAATGGTGATGTTGTACCTTTTGAAAGAAAAAGTTGGAAAAGTTAGCCAGAATCCATAGAAATAAAGATTTTAATGTAAGTTTTTTACGGTAAATAATAACATTTGACAAGTAGGCCTAGGGCCTAACAATAGAAACTTGGCAACAATCACCTACAATGCATAGGCAGTAAAGCAAAACACTTGTAAAAGTAAAGATATCCCACGCAAACTAAAAACTTAAAAAAGCTCATCCATCAACGCGGCGGGACTTACGCGTTTTCCTAGTTTAAAACACAATTTTGAAAAATATGTGGGTTGGGCCACTATGGTTCTCACCGCCTCAATTGTGGTAAATAGAAACAATTACACCCACGGGAGTGTTTCCCGATTAACCAAATCGAGAAACATTAAAACATAATTTTTATAACTAATTTGAATAAAAATTCAATTTTGGGTTAGAGCTATGAATTATACCAATTTTAGGGGATTATTTAGGGGGTGGATGAGCGTAGCGAACGTAGCGAGCGAAGCGAAGATTCCATTTCACTTCACTGGAGAAAAAAATCCGGAATGTTTTTTTTTCTTTCTTTTTTTTTGTATTTTTGTGTGTCTGTGAACACGATTCCGGCTAAACCAATACTCCAATTACGATGAAATTTTATGGAGGTCTATGAAATCTCTGAACGAAGAACTGCACGGGGGGAAAAATCGATCAAAAATTATTTCTCATGAAAATCGCAATTTTACGATTTTTTTCGATTTTTAAAAAAATTCTTCGACTTATAACATCTACATGCTTTATCCGATTGTAATGATTTTTTCACAGAACCTTAATTTTATGAATTAATATATTCGTGTGAAATTTGAGCGCAATCGAAAAATTATTTCTTATGATAATCGCAATTTTACGATTTTTTTTCAATTTTTAACATTTCTTCGACGAATAAAACCTACATGCTTTATCCGATTGTAATGATTTTTTCACAGAACTTTAATTTTATGAATTAATATATTCGTGTGAAATTTGAGCGTAATCGAAAAATTATCTATTAAAAAAATCGCAATTTTGAGCTTTTTTTGTTTTAAAAAAATTACGCTCGTCCATCAACGCGGCGGGACTTAAGCGTTTTCCTAGTTTGAATAAAAATTCAATTTTGGGTTAGAGCTATGAATTATACCAATTTTTGGGGATTATTTAGGGGGTGTTGGGGGGGGATCCCTCTCGGCAGATTATTTTTCATATTATTATTGGATGAGCGTAGCGAGCGAAGCGAAGATTCCATTCTACTACACTGGAGAAAAAAATCCGGAATGTTTTTTTTTTCTTTCTTTCTTTCTTTCTTTTTTTTTTGTATTTTTGTGTGTCTGTGAACACGATTCCGGCTAAACCGATACTCCGATTGCGATGAAATTTTATGGAGACCTTCGAAATCTCTGAACTTAGAACTGCACCGTACGAAAAATTGATCAAAAAATTATTTCTCTTGAAAATCGCAATTTTACGATTTTTTTCGTTTTTCTTATTTGTTTTTGTTTGTATTTTTGTGTGTTTGTTTACACGATTCCGGCTAAACCGATACTCCAATTGCGATGAAATTTTTTGGAGACCTTTGAAATCTTTGAACTTAGAACTGCCACCTTTTTGAGCGCAATCGAAAAATTATTTCTTATGAAATCGCAATTTTTACGATTTTTTTTTCGTTTTTCTTGTTTTTCCTGTTTGTATTTTTGTGTAATTGTTAGCACGATTCCGTCTAAACCGATACTCCAATTGCGATGAAATTTTCTGGAGACCTTTGAAATCTTTAAACTTAGACCTGGCACGTTTTTGGGTACAATCGAAGAAATATTTCTCATGAATATCTTACTTTCACGATTTTTTACTATTTTTAGTGCGATATTTTCTTGACATTTGGGCCGATTCTGACCAAACGGGTGGGGCTACAACGTTCATATTTCACATGGACATTAAGGTAATGGTGATGTATTGCTTTTTGAAATAAAAAGTTGAAAAAGTTAGCCAGAATCCATAGAAATAAATGTTTTAATATGAGTTTTTTTAGGTTTATAATAACAATTAACAAGTAACAATAGAAACTTGACAACAAACACCTACAATGTATTCAAAAAGCATTTGCAATGGAAAAGTGGTCCTACAAAAACTTAAAACTTACAAAAACCCTCATCCATCAACGCGGCGGGACTTAAAGCGTTTTCCTAGTGTACCATCATGCAAAATTTCATGATGATAACTCATTAGGTGCTTTCATGGTGAATGCTGGAAATCAAGGTAAAAATAATATAAACTATTATAGGGATGGGGGTTGAAAAAGTGTGGTTTATATAATGAGAATAGGCCGATTGGGTTAAAACTCATTAGAACATAATTTTAATATCTAATTTGAATAAAAATTCAATTTTGAGCTAGAGCTATGAATTATTTTAATTTTAGGGGATGATTTAGGGGGTGTTTGGGGGTGGAATATTGCTTGTCTCTCGGCGGAAGTATGTGAGTCTGAGGTACATCTAAGTGGGGTCCAAGTTTCATAGTTCTAAGATGTACGTTTACTCTGTAGGCTCTTATTCCTCTCTGTCAGAATCCCTAGCTAGCCACCCACCCACCCACCCAGCCAGCCGGAAGGTTTTCGTCGATTTTTTCGCACTTTTTGGATGAGCTTAGCGAGCGTAGCAAGCGAAGCGAAGATTCCATTTCACTACACTGGAGAAAAAAATCCGGAATGTTTTTTTTCTTTTTTTTGTATTTTTGTCTGTTTGATAACACGATTCCGACTAAACCGATACTCCGATTGCGATGAAATTTTATGGAAGCCTCCGAAATCTCTGAACTTAGAACTGCCACGTTTTTGAGCGCAATCGAAAAATTATTTCTCATGAAAATCGCAATTTTACGATTTTTTCAATTTAAATAAATTACGATTTTTTCGTATTTAAAAAAAAAATCTTCTACTTAGTAATGATTTTTCACAGAACAACAGAAAATCTGTATTACACATGGCATCTCAATGCACCAATTACACTCATCCAACAACGCGCCTGAAAAAGCGTTTGCGAAGATTCCTATAGTAAGTAAAGAGATCCCACGCAAATTAAAAACTTACAAAAACGCTCATCCATCAACGAGACTAAAAAAAGCGTTTGCGAAGCTTCTTAGTCTATAATATTTTGTCATAATTTTTGGATGAGCGTAGCGAGCGAAGTGAAGATTCCATTTCACTACACTAGAAAAAAGAATCCAGAATGTTTTTTTGTATTTTTGTCTGTTTGACGATTCCGGCTAAACCAATACTCTAATTGCGATTAAATTTTCTGGAGGCATTCTAAATCTCTGAACTTAGAATTGCCACATTTTTTAGCGCAACCGAAATATTATTTTTCATGAAAATCGCAATTTTACGATTTTTGTCGATTTTTAAACATTTTTTTCGAATTATAACACCTACATGCTTTATCCGATTGTAATTGATTTTTTTTACAACCTTAATTTTACAAATTCATATATTCGTGTGAAATTTGAGCGCAATGGAGATATTATTTCTCTTAAAAATCGCAATTTTACGATTTTTTTCGATTTTGTGTTTTATCCGTTTGTAATGATTTTTTCACAGAACCTTGATTTTATGAATTAATATATTCGTGTGAAATTTGAGCGTAATCGAGAAATTACTTCTCATAAAAATCGCCGTTTTACGCTTTTTTCGTTTAAAACTATTTACGCTCATCCAACAACGCGCCTGAAAAAGCGTTTGCGAAACTTCCTAGTGTATGTAATCTTGAGATAATAATTATTTCAATTTTTTTTTGCCAACTGCCATTATTTCACCCCCTTCCACCCCAGTTCCTTAACCAGAAGATTTTTTTCATTGCACCTTTTGGCAATTTTATCAGAATATTTTGTGGTTTGAATTACATGTCAGAGGAACTAATTCCCGCCCTGTATCCCAGCCGTTGTCGTAACTTCAAACTACGCTATTTCCACTCTCAGTGGTGAGACTTCAAACTACATTCGTGGCATACGTCTTTCCTTTTACAAGAGTCCACCATTGTTAGTGATACGTATTCCAACTTGGCTCAGGAAATCGGCTAACATCCAAAATGGTAAGTAACAATAACTGTTTTTGTCAGATGTATTTTGTTCAGCACATTTTGTGAAGTATTAATTTATCCTCGCCTTTGTATTTTGTTAAATGATGAAAAAGTTACGCCGCATGTAATGAGAGGATTGCACAACATCCCGCAACCAAAATGTCAATCGCTGCACATGGCTATAACATCTTGAAAAGAGGTTGAAAATGTAAAAGTCTTATTTTCATGAATGAGGGTTGGGAGTGTTACGGCTTCCGGTGATTAAGGCGATTTTCTTACTCGAAAAAGGTCGTGTCAAAGTAGTCTGATAGGGCCTAGGCCTATGACCTATCCCAGGTCCACTCCCTATGCTTAACTGCCGTCGTGTCATGGCTCTTAGCATCCCCACGCAGTTCTAGCCCCTATACCGTTATTCCCGCCCATTTTTTGGGGAACTATCTTAAGCTACCATTGCAACCTAATAACTTTTAGCCCGTGGACTAGGCCCTAGATCTTGGCGAATTTTGCATACTTTTTTTTGAACAACAGCTGGACCATATGTTCATAATGTTAAATGGTTCAATTGAGATTGACTTAGGGTTAGGCCTACCTAGGGCTAGGCCTAGCCCCTAGGCGTGAGCCTAGCACCAAGCCCAAGCTTTGGCCCTAGGCCTACAACCATGGGGCCTAGGCCCTAGACCTGGTCCATGATCTAGGCCTAGGCCTAGGCCACTAGGCCTAGGGCCTTAGGCCTAGGCCCTAGTCATCTTGTAATTTCTTCCTAGGCCCAGATGTTTAGCCTGGCATACATTTTTTTTCAGGTGAACTTTACAGTAGATGAGATCCGTGGGATGATGGACAAGAAAAAGAACATCCGTAACATGTCCGTCATTGCTCATGTAGATCATGGTAAATCTACTCTGACAGACTCTCTGGTGTCAAAAGCTGGTATTATTGCTGGTGCCAAGGCCGGTGAAACACGTTTTACGGACACCAGGAAAGATGAACAAGAACGATGCATCACAATCAAGTCTACGTAAGTACATGAGTAATTTTCTTGTTTTTCAGTCCTACTTCATCCCTAATTTTTTAATGCTTACGGGGCACTTTTCTGCCAGATTTAGCACGTAAAACATGCTTAGTTATCATCTTCGTAAGCTGCTATGCCTAGGGTCAAAGACCCAATACCAAACACCTTTTGCAGAAAATCATTGGTTGATTTTAAAACATCCAGCATCTATGATTATAGATGCTCTTTGTAGCCTAATCTATTATCAAACTCGTCTCTGCGTTTACAAAAACTACGACACCAAGACCCGAACACTTGATTCCGAACGGCCCAATATGGCAATTTAGCTACATATCGGGGCCGAGAATTACGTAAGCCTAGGTAATTTACCAATAAAAGCTAAAATACAATGTGCGAAGCAAACAGACTTATTTTATTTATTTGGGTAGCAACCCCTAATACCGGACGGTCACCCCTAACCGGACGCGTGGCTCAACCCCCATTTCATTTCGCCTTAATAGGCCTACGCTTTAGAAGTTATTCAACACTGATGTAATGCATGTATAATTTTAGTTGACATATTGTTTTTTACGAAGTGCTTTGGTATCTTTGTGAGTCGAAGATATATCGAAATAATCAAGGTCAGAAGTTCCGGATGTGCGTCAGAAGCTGCTGCCAACTCAAGTGGCGTTTCTAGGCGTCAGCTGTCGAAAAACTAGGAAGTTTTACACTTAAATCAATCTGATTTTGATGGGGTTTAAACAGGAACATTCATACGGCTGTAAAAACTATTTTTAACACTTCAAATATCGAAAATGCTTCACGGCGTCCGGTTCAGGGCACTTTGACACTTCCCGCTAGAAATCCCAAAGTATCGCCATGTTAGCGAAAGATGGGGGGGGGGGGTATGTTAAGTTGGCAATGGCTAGTTGACACTTCAAGTTTCAAAATGGTGTATCATACATCATCGTAGCTTGAACGAAACGAAAGATACAGGCGTTTTAAGTTGAAAATTTTCTCCCGAAGCGCTTAAGTGTCTGCTAATCGGGTCCGTCACCCTACCATATTGACCCGGAAATAGTGCTGCATTGATTGTAGTCAACCCTTGACAAACTGAAGGGCTACTGGTACTTTTTCGGTTGGTAGCCCCCAACTTTTTAACAAGGGGAAAAGTAGGGGCGGGGGGTGCCGAAGCGCGTATGTTTTAATAACTACAATAATAATATTGTAAAACATACCCACTTTACGCCTCTCCCCCTCTCCCCCCTCCCCCAACTTGCTTTTCCCCTAATATCGCAGTGTTAAAAAGTTGGGGTCTACCAACCGAAAAAGCATGGACAAATCAACTACTAGTACCCTCGCATTGTGTAAAATCCACTGGCACCGAGGTGGCGTGCCCCGTGGGTAAACCGGGGTCTGGGGCATCCGCCAAAGGAACAACATTTTTGGGGTTCTGTAGTAATGTTTGATGGCCTAAAACTCAATTTGGGGCGTCATCCATCTCTTGAAAAAAAAAAAAATTATCAAAAGAAAGCAAATCGTCGGTGAAGTGGCAATACCGCGTAAGTGACTTTTTTGACCAAATCCACTTTGTTGTTGTTTCGACATCGTGAATTTTTTTGCCGCCGTTTAAATTTGTATTCGTTTGAAATGGACCAATAGTAAGAGAGCTTTATAAACGCGTATTGAGAAGGCTGTGGAAATACCGCGTATCTTCCATCCCAGCCATGCTATCCAGTCATGACCCAGCTGTCAAAGTGCTAGGTTAGAGGCAACAACAAGCGATCTCAAAATCTTGTACCAGTAGATTGTTAAACCAAATTACAGTTGGTGTTAATGTGATTTGTGAAAGTATATGTTGTGAAATGATTAAATGTCTAGGCTTCACTCAGTAATTGAGTAGTGCTTCTTACAAAAACGAAATACAAACGGGCCCAATTCTTCTCTTTCCTTACCAACATTTCCTAGTGCATTTCTTATTTGTACCAAATTAACCATTAATAAATAGTAGGCCTAGATAGGCCTACTGTATTTTATTGTGGTATAAAGCTATTCAACAAAGACAATCACTGGTTAGGCCTATTTATAATTAAATATTGGTTAGGGCTTGGATAAGCCTAGGCCTACTGTCCTCTTAGCCCTAGGGCCTAGGCCACTTCTGGATTGATTTAGGCCCGTTTCCACCAAATGGATGCTAAACTCGAGTTTAACTAAGCTCTGCTTATCTTTAAACTTCAGTTTAAACCACGACCCATTCCACCACATTTTATTCACCTCCGTTTAGCTAAGCGGAGTTTATTTTGTAAGGATGTCTGTGATTGGTTCTTCAAAAATCACGTGATTTTGTCTCCACGGTCAGCTGTTGAACAAGACAGTGACGACACACTGACAACATAACCTATGAAAAATGAAAATACGTTCGCGTGGTACTAACTACTTGGAGAGTGAGAAAATCTTGCTGTTACAAGTTGTTGAACAGTATAAACACGTATAAACAGGTATAAAGACGTAAATAAAACCGTTTCCACATCGTCAAGCACACACACACACACACACACACACAAATCACAGCTTGTTATATGTGGAATCGAATATCGTACTGGCGGTGAGTCCAGTTTAAGATGTTAAACTGCGCCTCAGGTAGGGTTTAGTTTAAGCTCGGTTTAAACTCGAGTTTAGTTCTGGTGGAACGCATTTTCAAGCTAACCGAGGTTTAACAAAATTAAACTCGAGTTTAAGACTTGGTGGAATCGGGCCTTAGTTATTGGATTGATAGGTAGGCCCAGGCTTGTTTGTGGCCCTAGTTGTTATTACAAATAACAATAATAATTAGGGGTGTGCGAGTAGCACATTTTGAATTCAAGTCGAGTATTTAGAGTCGAGTATTCATTTCAAAATTTAATTTTTTTATTTAGTCGGTCCACTTGGAACACAACGATTTTTCTGTTGTAAACATATAAAAAATACATCATTGTGCTTGTATCTGGCTATTGAGGCCTTCCTGCCCTTTGTGCTGGTCAATTTCAATAAAATTATAGTTATACCGAATGTTATCAAGAGTTCCTGACCCTATAGGCCTAACAATACTGCTGCGATGTCTTAATCCGAAAAAATATCCTCCAAATTCGCACTCCCATTATAATATTCGCGGTCTAGGCATCTCCAATGCTATTTCAGCACATTTGAATATTCCGCGCCCTTGAATGGTTCCAGCAGAGTCGATAAAGAAGGTTAGGTAACTTCTTTATCGACTGGGGTAACCTTCTTTATCGACTCTAGTTCTAGCGATGGCCAACGGAGCGCGCCACGCGTCGTTCGCGTCATCAAAGCAAAGATTGAAGGAAGAGACATAAAACATGTCAAACTACGCCAACTACGATTTTAAAATACGTAAAAAGTGTATTAATGGAATGTTCACTGGCATTCTTTCTTCTCGATAGTTGATCTGAAATATTAGTGATATAGTCGCAACGAAACCAATAAAGGATATTTGTTTTCGACGCCGTGTAGGCCTAGTCCTATTCCCGGTTCCCGCATCCAAGTCTCCGTTGTTGTTTATCGTAAATTTTGAAAGCACGCAGTCTCTAGGGCCAAGGCCTACTTTTTGCCGTCACAGTACACACGTAGTAGGCCTAGGTTGTAATAAGCCTAGGCCCAGGTCTCTGTACATAGGCCTAGCCCTACTGTGATGATGGTTCTTTTCAGTTTTCATAGGATTTCATATGTTTAAAACTCGACTCTAAAACTTCAAGCCTAAAACCAAACTCGACTCGATGTTGAGTATAAAAAAAAAACTCGACATTTCGAGTACTCGCACACCCCTAATAATAATAGATTAGTTATTTGCCCTAGACCAGATAGAAAATGCTGTACAGTTGACGTTTAATCAATGGATTGACTTTCATAAAATGAGAAGTAACAGCTGCCGGGAATTCCGATGTTTTGCGATCGTTTTCATTCAATTTATGTACAGAGCCAGCGATGCAAACAAGGCCTAGAAGTTCACAAGTATCCCCACAGATAGCATGACCATGCATGACCAGGCTAGTCACGGAATAGTGGATGTGTATGCATATCAATCCAGCAAGCAGCAAAGTTTCCGTGAAGGAAGCCTAGCAAGCCTAGGCTGCCCGTTTAACATGTAACTTATGGCCGTAAAACCGCGGAAAACGGCAGGCGTAAACCGCGTATGTACCTATTTAATTGTTGTGCATTGTTACTTTGGAGATAAAATAGTAAACTTTATCACTATCCTATCAACAATGCATGTTTAGAAGAAGAATAGAATTAGAAGACGTTCTTCTGTTGGCAGTATAGGCTGAATTGTTACGTTTTTTGCGTCTCCTCAACAATGCCTCAAACGTCACTTTCGCGGTATTGCCACTTCACCGACGAAAATATATTGCATTACCAACTTATCCACTCGAAAGAGCCAAGAGGTGGCGTGGGCAAACCAGGGTCTGGGGCAACGCCCCAGCCACCACCGAAGACATAAAATAGTTTGGGGTTCTGTATTATGTTTGATGGCCTAAAACGCAATTTGAGGCGACGACTATCATTAAAAAAACGATTCAAAGAAAGCCAATTGCATTACCAACTCCTTACGTTCACCTGAGTTCGATCCTCGGTCAGTGCACGAACTAGGCTCAGGCTGCAAGGACCGCGGCCCTAGGCCCTGGACCTGGAACTGAGAGTTCAAATAGGCCTACCACCTGCTGGATTTGCATCTTGTTTTCTTGAGGACTGACAAAATCACTTTTTGTAGGCTTAATAATAAAAACTGGGTAGGGCCTACTTTCGTTTATTGTGATTTACAAAACTAAATCCAAGATCACAGTAGGCCTAGGCCCTATTCTGATTCCAACCTAGCAGATGACATTTGCGAGATACTTGACGAGTTTCACGATTTCATTATTATTTCTTAACTATCTAGGTAAAACACTTGTTATCAGGAGGATGTTGCACAGGATCTATGGTTGTCGGTGGATTCTCCAATAACGTCGGATGAAGTGAAACACATAATTTATGGCGTTTTCCATTGGCCGCACTCAGGTCGCACTAGTGCGCCCTAGTGCCACTTGTCTTTTCATCTGTTCAGTTTTGTGATGTTATTCAAGTGGAGGTTGACAACAATGACATCTCTGCACTCGCCGAGTGCATGCCAATGGAAAACGCCTTAAGAATAGTTTTGTCTTTCGTCATTTGCGTTGATTTTATGCCTAGGTTCGAGGCGTCTCTGTTATGTGCGTTGTTGGCAGCCTGGAGCTTGACCTTGACTTCTTGATAGTACAGTAAAACCTCCATTGTCCGATCACCCGTATTATCCGAGCTCCATTAAAAAAAATAAATTCCGACACCGCGCTTTTTTAAATGTACCATACTCACATTTGTAGGCCTAGCGGTGGGTGCGACACGTGCTTCCGATTGTCCACACGCCCAGCTAGTATTGCCAATGCCTACTAGTGAGTGTAAGAGAGAGATCGGCGACATATTTCGACTCTCGAGCAGTGTGCATCGCGCATCCCGACTGCGGCCGATCGTACTTCGGCCCCGTCAGCTGCACCGGGTGCACTCCATGCGATGCAACGTCGCTTCTGCTGTCAGTCCGTAACATTCGCATGGCGCTGTGCACGAGTGCTTTTACGGGAGTGCGCACTGATCGTACGCAAACCCCTCACATGAAGACGCGACTGTCTGGCATGGCCTGGCCGCCTGCGCGAATAAGTACACGTACGATCCAACCAAGTCACAGTCACAGCTGATCAAAGATGGTCGTTGTGGAACTAGGTGGAAGAAGAATTACGATGCGATTATGTTTCAACCGATTCACGAAATTCGTAATCACGACTCATTGAATTGTTATTCTTGGGCTTATCTTATTTCTTTCCCAGGCTTATCTTGCGACGAGAACTTCAGCGCTGGCGATAGTAGTGAGAGGTTTTCCCACATGAGAGAGCGAGCTATGTTTGCATTCTAGGCCTAGATCTTCTGCGTTGAGCTTAGGCATTGATGCATTTTTATTACGACATGTAGGCCTAATTGTTTATGTGTTTGTGAGCTTGAATTACAAGCTATTAATCATTTGGTTTATTATTATGAAGTGTTTCGTATGTATTTTTCCTTTATCCATTGCATGTGTCATCATTTATCATTTTACCACACAAGGCTATGCAACGAGAGCAAAAAAAAAAGACCGATCATCCGAGTTTTTCGATAATTCGAGCTGCACTCGGTCTCATCCACCTCGGATAATCAAGGTCTTACAGTAGTTTGTTTTTGGCGAGTGGTTGGTAACCCACTATGGTCTGTACTTTTTTGGTTGGGACCACTCAACTGTTTAAAAGTAGGGGAGGGGGTGGGGCACGAAGTGCGTATGTTTTAATAATAATAATAATGATGATGATAATAATAATAATAATAATGATGATGATGATATTTGGATGAGCGAAGCAAAGATTCCATCTTACTACACTGGAGAAAAAAATCCGGAATGTGTTTTTTTTTATTATTATTTTTGTCTTGTTTGTTAGCACGATTCCGGCTAAACCGATACTCCAATTGCGATTATATTTCTGGAGGCCTTCGAAATCTCCGAACTTGGAACTTCCACGTTTTTTAGCGCAATCGAAAAATTATTTCTCATTAAAATCCACAATTTTACGATTTTTTTTATTAAAAAAAAAATCTTCTACTTACACCTACCTGCTTTATCAGATTGTAATGATTTTTTCACAGAACCTTAATTTCATGAATTAATATATTCGTGTGAAATTTGAGCGCAATCGAAAAATTATTTCTTATAAAAATCGCAATTTTACGCTTTTTTTTCGTTAAAAAAAATCTTTCGACTTATAACACCTACATGCTTTATCCCAGTGGTGCCCAACCTTTTTCATCTCACGGCCCGGCAAAAAAGTGAATTACAGGGACCGGCGCGGCTACAAGGGGTCTGGGGCACAGTCCCAGCCGCCGGAGGCGAATTTTTTTGGGGTGTTTTTATGCCCCTAGATGGCCTGTACAGCGATCTGAGCAAAACGTAGACGAAGAGAAAAGGCAACCGGAAGACAGTGTACACATAAAACATCATTCAAATCATCGTTAAAAATATATTAATAAATTACTAATTATCGATTGTTAAACTTTTTTAGTGATGTTGATTATAATTATGTACGTATCACTAATAAATATTTGACTTAGGATTGCGCGTTTACAATCGTGGTTGTTTCTACGCTCGGGTTTCCGCGCAACAAGCCTGTCAGTACTATTGTACTTTTTAATAAAAACGTCTCGCAGGGTCTTCTCTTAACTTTTTCGTATGTTGTTCTCGGCGATATCACTAACATTACACGAAAACCAACATATTTTATTTTCTAACTATTAACAGTTAACACAAAAAATGACACAACACTTTCACAAATAATTTTTAATTTCGTACACTGGCTTCAAGAACGAGGAACTACACAACTGACTACACAAGGATGTGTCTACAGACTGAAGATATTCCTATTTCGTCCAAACCAAGTCACATCTGTGAACCTTTACCGTCATAAAATCATTTATGAAATTGCAGTTTGTGCCGCCTTACAGAGGGTAGGTCCAAGCAAAATGTGGCTGTTTCCGGCCTAGCTGACTTTCGGAGAAAACCCTTGTCGTTACGCCTGTCATTGCCGTCAATGCTCTCAACTTTCTGTGTCGGTAGAAGTGGGTGGGTGTTTGTAATCGGTATTGATTGATTTATAAATAAGTGTCCCCTTCTAAGAAAATATAATTTAGTCTCCATCCCGAGTACAGGTAAAATAATAAAGTGTAAAACCAAATGTTTGAATTTTTACACATTTTAAAAATATTATTAAAATTACAACAATAATGCAGCAGCACTTCGCGGACCGGTAGCAATTAGTCCACGGACCGGCACCGGTTGGGAACCACTGCTCTAGACTGTGTAGGCCTAATGTTATTTTGAATTTGGCAATGCCATGAACAATTAGGCCCCAGTGTTCTGGCTAGGCCTACTAGAAAATTTGTCTGGTTACCGGTACTAACATGGTACATTTTTGGAGGCCTGATTATTGATTAAGTAAGAGCAGAGATGTAAAATCTGTACACATTGTACCAGTCACATTGAATTATTGATTAAGTAAGAGCAGTGATGTAAAATCCGTACACATTGTACCGGTCACATTGAAAATGGTTTAATACTAACAGTAGGCTTAACCTAATATACAACAGGATTCTGCAGGAAGCAGACATAATTAGGCAACTAGTCCAGTTTACAGTGTAGGTCATTTTAATGAAATATATTATTGCAATCAAATTACCTTAATAAATGCAATGTTTCATGGTAAAGTAAATGGGAACTGTGCTGGGTTCCAAACGCAAGTGTAAATTTGGTATGTAGGCCTACAGTAAGATTTGCTTAACACCAGGAGTGCAATTGATAAGCTTCACGCTAGGAGGAAACTGTACCCCCCCTACAAATTCCAATCACATGCCTTTGAATTTGGCACACACATAGAACTTACATCAAAGATCAAGCCAATTTTTTTTCTTTTTTTTCAAAGATACCTTTTTGGAAATATTCAAGGTCAAAAAATACACTGTAGCACAATAGCATATGAATTGCCCAAAACAATGTTGAAAGTAGTTATTATGGATAGATTTTTGCAACAGCTTTCAAATGACATATGGAAGAGCTTTCTAGGACAAATAGTTTCAGAGCTACTGTATTTATCGCTAAAGCGCGCGAACCCAAATTTGAGTTTACGGGCAATATTTGACCGGCTGTAACTCAAAAAGTATTTAAGGTAGACCTAAAATTTTGGATTTATGGTATTTTTGGGGGTATTAACTAAAATAAAAAAAAATCATGAAAATCTGTGTCGGTGAAGTTTTTTTTGGCCCTCGGTTTGGTTGATTTGACACGGAATGACCCCACTACAAGTCGAGAAGACGTATAATTTGCAAGTTGCCGGATAGATGGGAAGGGGGGTGGGGAGAGTAGTCAGGCGGCTGACGTAGCGCTTGCTGCTCTGTGCACTGCCCGCGTGCCGCTTGCTGGCCAGTGGCCGGACGCACACTGCACAGAGCGATTGAAATGACGTGATCAACTACAGAGTAGGCGTAAGAATATTTATTGAAGATTAACGAAACAAGTAATTGAAGATAAAGTAATTAGTAAGATTTATTTTGACAAATGAGCGACCGTGCGTGCGATCATTACAACACAGGAGTTTGGCAACATTTTGTAGGCCTACATCTTGAGTACTTGCATCAAAGCACTTGCTTTGTTCATTCATTGCCGACTACGATTTTCGATGACTCGACGCAATCGAGGTGAATAGGAGAAGGGGTTGAAATAAGAGACTATTTCGCCGCTCGCGCTTAAATTGACTCACGAGAAAACATTGTTCGGCGGGTCACACACGGGATAAAAATAGTAATTACATAAAAACGTTTACCGATCACGGAAAAAAACGGTACACGTTTACACGTACCATCCCTACCACTTTTAAATCCAATATGCAAGAACGCAGATGGTGGGAAACGTATCTCATGGACCGATTTTTGTATATAATAAGCGAGGAAAATGTATTCTTCAGAAAAGAACATTTTAGGCAGAAAATTTTATTTGCCATGCAGATGGATAAAAATGTAGACAGCAGTGTGGGCGAGTGCTCATGCTGACGGGTAACATTGTTGGCTGAGTTAACAGCTGCACTCACAGGCCCACTTCTATTAGGGGTGTGCGGGATCCGTCAGGATATCACCTTCCCGATCCCGAAATAGTTTTTTTTCCCGAAAATCGCCAGGATCGCGTCAAAAGTCGAGAAATTGAAATTCCCGCCTCTTCAGACTATTCGCGGTTAAACCTAACCAGGTAGCAGCACGGTCGTATGCCAATATGGCCGTCCGAAGGCAGATAAAAACACGGGCTGCTTAGGGAGCAAGTGTGTTTTTTCATGCTTAAAAACATAATATTTCATTGTAAGCGTCAGTTCTGGAAGTATTTCTACTTTCCAGTACTTGGGTACGATGAGGTAGGACAATCACTATATTTTGTAACCCTCAGCTGCAAAATAACTAGCAAAATAAGGAATTTTATCTCGTAATTTGGAGACGTGTATTTTCAGTAATTTTAACTTGATGGCAATACCGCGAATTTCTTATGATTATTGGCCTTTACTTAGGCCTATATGATATGTAATATAATATTATATCACAGATTATTTATTCTCCCCCCCCCCCCCCCCCGAAGTAATTTTTTGCGGGTTCCTCGCGAATAAATTATCAAACTCGATTTGTTATTAAATTTGTGTTTCGTCTCGCCATTGAAACTTCTTAAAAAATTGTCTCACATTTAAAAAGCCCCCCCCCCCCCCCCCCAATGTGGCTAAAAATTTAAAGTTATAATTTATATATAGATGGCACCGGCCTTCACTAAACTTTATATATAGGCCTACTATTATTAATACGCATAGTTAACTAATTATATTACGCCTAGTTAAGTCCTAGAATTGTTTTGTTGTTGTTTTGGTTGAGATTATGAATAATATGAACCCATAAATAATTAAGTCTATGCATAATTATTTGTTGTTCACGGCAGCAGTTGGTACAAATCTCTTGGCATAAAAGAATAAAAAATCAAGGTAGGATAGTTTACATTCAATGCGCTGCACAAATTTAAAAACTATAATTATGACATATATTATTAATAATAAATAATAATTACAAAAATTCCATATTATATCTATACCAATTATCAATTAGGCCTATACCATTAATGAGACTTGCATAATGTATACTATGGTTCACAGTATCTTTGGGTTTAGAATGTTGAACCCAAAGACGGTACATAGCTCTTAGCCCGCTTTGGCCCTATACCGCCTACAGCACATCATTGTAACAAATTAATTACCATTATGGTTTATTGTTTTTTTGGTTGGTGGTATCCATGAAACTGATGAAAGTTGTGAAAAATGTGTCTCAAGGAACCGACGATAGAACTCCCATCTAACCCACAGTATTGCACGGAATAATATACACATTAGACTTTTTGTTTCTTTACGCATTACAAAAATGTGTATTACTAATTTTATGACCTTTCTTGCTTGCTAAATAATAAACATGATCGAGTAAATTCTTTCTGGAGTTGACCGTGACGCTACAATATTGCATTGGTTTAACATTGAATGCCGACAGGCAGCCTCCCGGTATCTGCCTTGGAGCAGTGCTCCACTTGACCACCAGATGTCAGCCACTTTGCTTTTAAACGCAAATATGAAAGCAGTTGGCAAGGTGCCCACTAGATCACAGCATTCGCACGTGCCTGCTTGATGCATTAGCATCCAGAGTGCAGTGCTTCAAAAATCGAAATAATATTCGATTTTCGACCTGAAACAGCTGGGAAATAGGCCTCCACCAAATTAATCACAATGACTTGACTTACAAATTGACTTTCGGCAAGGGCCTAGGTCCATACTGGTATTTATATTTGTCTAAGCCTAGGGCCTAGGCCTACCCAAAATTAATTATTTGGTTAGAGAGAAAGGCCTGTGGTTTAGATAAGCCCATGGATGCTAGCCTAGGCCTAGGCAGGCCCTAGGCCAAATGCATTTGGTAAGTTGAAAATTGTTAGTTTGTAGCCTAGGCCCTAGGCCTAGGTACAACTTACAACTAGCTAATTTGTAATTTGGTCTCTTTTCCCTGTTGGTCCTAGGCCTTACCTTCATGGCTAATCTAAAGCACAGGCCATTCTTTCTAACCTAATTATTACTAGGGCTCTAGGCCTATTCGTTTTGGGTAGGGCCTAGGCCCTTCAAGTAGCTAGACCTAGGCCCTTCAAGTAGGCCTAGGCCCAAGCCTTAAGTCAAATTGTGAGTCAATGTGATTAATTTGGTGATCCTTTGCAATTTTTGTACTTGATTAAGTGATATAAAGATGCTGCATTAATTTATTTATTTGTCGGAAAATTTCCCGATCCCGTCCCGATTCCCGGATTTTGTAATGTAAAATACCCGATCCCGTCCCGAGTCTGAAAAATCCTTTCCCGCACACCCCTAATTTCTATCACGTCCGGAAGAGGTAGAACCACCTTTTTTACCGTTTAAATAATTATTAACAGGTTATTGCTTGCATAACTGGTTAAAGAAACATAAATCATTCCATAATTTAAAACTTTTGTCATCTCTAATTGCAGAAGATTATTGACAAAGTTTGTACAGCAACCGTTTGACTTATCGCAAGGCTGACACAAGTGTGACTACCTTTAATAATTTAAATACTGCCAGTTGCATCTCTAGGGGAATAAAAACTTGAGCAATGTTATAGTTCTGTAACCTTGTGCTTACAAACTACCTTTAGTCTCTATGTACCAACTGTGTGTATCTCAATACACTTATGTGCTTACTTGTTCCTATCTCTCTGGTATAGCTCCTTGTCCTTTTGTCCTAACTTTGTCCCTATTTGTATTCTATAGTACTATCTCCATGTCCTTCCATACTAACTTTGTGCCTCTCTCTTGTATAGTGCCATCTCCATGTACTTCGAGCTCGCTGAGAAGGACTTGGTCTTCATCACCAACCCCGACCAACGTGACAAGGCTGAGAAGGGATTCTTGATCAACCTTATCGACTCTCCCGGACACGTTGACTTCTCGAGCGAGGTGACTGCAGCCCTCCGTGTCACTGATGGAGCTCTCGTCGTTGTCGACTGTGTTTCTGGTGAGTGTTGCACAGAATGGATTATTTGTCCCTTCCAGCACAACCAGTGGTGTACTCTAGTTTGTGCAGGGCCGGCTTGCCTGGCTCTGTTGCGGGCCCTGACAGTATCGCCGGTGCTCTTGGAAGGAGACTAAAGCAATCTTGCCGACGTGCTGCCATAGGACCTCTATCTCTATGTCCAGTAGTGGTAGCCAAGGCACAGAATGCAACATCTTCACGATATTATGTATAGGTAGTCAAGTCATGCACCTTCCAGCACAACCAGTGGTGTACTCTAGTTTGTGCAGGGCCGGCTTGCCTGGCTCTGTTGCGGACCCTGACAGTATCGCCGGTGCTCTTGGAAGGAGACTAAAGCAATCTTGCCGACGTGCTGCCATAGGACCTCTATCTCTATGTCCAGTAGTGGTAGCCAAGGCACAGAATGCAACATCTTCACGATATTATGTATAGGTAGTCAAGTCATGCACCTTCCAGCACAACCAGTGGTGTACTCTAGTTTGTGCAGGGCCGGCTTGCCTGGCTCTGTTGCGGACCCTGACAGTATCGCCGGGGCTCTTGGAAGGAGACTAAAGCAATCTTGCCGACGTGCTGCCATAGGACCTCTATCTCTATGTCCAGTAGTGGTAGCCAGTAGCCAAGGCACAGAATGCAACATCATCACGATATTATGTATAGGTAGTCAAGTCATGCACCTTCCAGCACAACCAGTGGTGTACTCTAGTTTGTGCAGGGCCGGCTTGCCTGGCTCTGTTGCGGACCCTGACAGTATCGCCGGTGCTCTTGGAAGGAGACTAAAGCAATCTTGCCGACGTGCTGCCATAGGACCTCTATCTCTATGTCCAGTAGTGGTAGCCAAGGCACAGAATGCAACATCTTCACGATATTATGGTTGCGTTCCGTTAACTGCTGGACATACTGAACCAGCAGCCAGCTTTACTGACGAATACTGGGCGAAAAACCTCCAGCACTTCCAGTAAACTGAAGGCGCTGGGCCAGCAATTTACGGGACGCTCAGCACACTGCTGACAGCAGTTAAGGGAACGGGTCCAGTAAAGCTGGCATACTGGTTCAGTACTTCCAGCAGTTAACGGAACGCAACCTATGTATAGGCCTAGGTTACCTATGTAGAATGAATGCCAATCTGCTGGAGTATATTGGTGTGAGATAGGATCCAACAGCAACAGACAGTATTGCCAGTTAAGCATTTAGCATTATTGGATGAGCGTAGCGAGCGAAGCGAAGATTCCATTTCACTACACTGGAGAAAAAAATCCGGAATGTTTTTTTTTTCTTTCTTTCTTTTTTTTCTGTATTTTTGTGTGTTTGTCAGCACGATTCCGAGTAAACCGATACTCCAATTGCGATGAAATTTTATGGAGGCCTTCGAAATCTCTGAACTTAGAACTGCCACGTTTTTGAGCGCAATCGAAAAGTTATTTCTCATGAAAATCACAATTTTACGATTTTTTTTTATTTTAAAAAAAATTCTTCGACTTATAACACCTACATGCTTTATTCGATTTTAATGATTTTTTCACAGAACCTTAAATTCATGAATTTAGATATTCTTGTGGAATTTGAGCGCAATCGAAAAAAATTTTCTCATGAAAATCAAAATTTTACAGTTTTTTTCTTTTTTAAAACAATTCTTTGACTTATAACACCTACATGCTTTATCCTATTGTAATGATTTTTTTACAGAACCTTAATTTTATGAATGAATATATTGGTGTGAAATTTGAGCGCAATCGAATAATTATTAAATAATTATTCGATTGCGCTCAAATTTTCGTAAGAAATTTTCTTATGAAAATCGCAATTTTAAGATTTTTTCCTTTTTTTTAAATTACGAAAGAAAAAAAAAACAAAAAATAAAATTAATTTTTAATTTAATTTAATTTAATTTAAAAAAAAGTCTTCGACTTAGTATAATTTTTTCACAGAACAACAGAAAATCCGCATAACACATGGCAGCTCAATGCACCAATTACGCTCATCCAACAACGCGGCGGGACTTAAGCGTTTTCCTAGTAAATACCCCACTCTGCCTGCAAGAGCCATCCTGTAAGCCCCGGTGCCACGCTTCTTGCTCTCATCCTATAGAGCATGCGAGTGCCAGTATTTCATTGGGGCAGAGGAACTAGTGGTCCCGCTAGGAAGCATCTTTGAACATGAGTTCTTAGAATGTGCCGAAAGCTATGGATACATAACAGTATTAGCATTTATCCTTATAAATAACCCACTCTGTCTGCAAGAGCCATCCTGTAATAAGCCCCGGTGCCACGCTTCTTGCTCTCATCCTATAGAGCATGCGAGTGCCAGTATTTCATTGGGGCAGAGGAACTAGTGGTCCCGCTAGGAAGCATCTTAGAACATGAGTTCTTTGTATGTGCCGAAAGCTATGGATACATAACAGTGTTAGCATTTATCCTTATAAATACCCCACTCTGTCTGCAAGAGCTAATTAGCCCTGGTGCCACGCTTCTTGCTCTCATCCTATAGAGCATGCGAGTGCCAGTATTTCATTGGGGCAGAGGAACTAGTGGTCCCGCTAGGAAGCATCTTAGAACATGAGTTCTTAGAATGTGCCAAAAGCTATGGATACATAACAGTGTTAGCATATGACCTTATAAATATCCCACTCTGTCTGCAAGAGCCATCCTGTAATAAGCCCCGGTGCCACGCTTCTTGCTCTCATCCTATAGAGCATGCGAGTGCCAGTATTCCATTGGGGCAGAGGAACTAGTGGTCCCGCTAGGAAGCATCTTAGAACATGAGTTCTTAGTATGTGCCGAAAGCTAAGGATACATAACAGTGTTAGCATATGACCTAATAAATAACCCACTCTGTCTGCAAAAGCATCCTGTAATAAGCCCCGGTGCCACGCTTCTTGCTCTCATCCTATAGAGCATGCGAGTGCCAGTATTTCATTGGGGCAGATGAACTAGTGGTCCCGCTAGGAAGCATCTTAGAACATGAGTTCTTAGAATGTGCCGAAAGCTAAGGATACATAACAGTGTTAGCATATGACCTAATAAATAACCCACTCTGTCTGCAAGAGCCATCCTGTAATAAGCCCCGGTGCCACGCTTCTTGCTCTCATCCTATAGAGCATGCGAGTGCCAGTATTTCATTGGGGCAGATGAACTAGTGGTCCTGCTAGGAAGCATCTTAGAACATGAGTTCTTAGAATGTGCCGAAAGCTATGGATACATAACAGTGTTAGCATATGACCTAATAAATAACCCACTCTGTCTGCAAAAGCATCCTGTAATAAGCCCCGGTGCCACGCTTCTTGCTCTCATCCTATAGAGCATGCGAGTGCCAGTATTTCATTGGGGCAGAGGAACTAGTGGTCCCGCTAGGAAGCATCTAAGAACATGAGTTCTTCGTATGTGCTGAAAGTTATGGATACATATTATATCAGTGATAGCCTAAAACCTTATAAGTAGGGACCCTTTATTTTCGCGAGCACTTTATTCAAGATTTTTTTCAATTTTGTAGACAAACGAATTCGACAACAGAATATGCGTTTTTGAGGTTTTATGCGTTTCTCGTTTTGTACTTATTCAAAATTTCTCTGCGATTTCACAACTTTTTGCGATGTTTTTCCGATTTGTAATGTTCAAATCACAAAAAGTGCTGAATTATTTGAAAATCCCACAAGATTTCGAGTTTTGATCATAGCTGACTGCAATCGATTATTTCGCCAAAAGTTCGACTAATCGATTTTTCGGTCGATAATCGTTCATACCAGCAGAAATGCTGAATTATTGTGATGCTTTGTGGCTGTCATCCTGAGATCGCGAACTGCCAATTAAATGCTTAAAGTAATCGATGTTTTATCTCGCGCGCGTGTAAATAAAGATAAAGACATGTTTATTTGTTTGATTTCAATAGACCTACACATTGTTTCTTGCATAAGATGTGTTTCCAGCACAAAACAGTTGACAGGCTGCCTGGGCCTACCTAACCTCAAATTCGCGATGTCTGAGGCACTGAGTTAAAGCTGTTTAACGTTAGTTAACCTTAAGAAAATCGTTGATTTGTCAAAATTTTTAGAATAAGTGCCCTCCCTAAACATAGCCCTAAGCAATTCAAATGCAACTGGACCCTTGGCCTAGGGCCTCACCTAGACCTAGGCCAACTAGTATGGAGCAGGTTTAGGGCCTAGGCCATCTTCAGGAAACAACACAGCATTGGACCTTTATGATTCTATGGTTGTATCTAGGCCGAGTCGAATTATGTCTGCAAAATAATGCACAAAAGAAATTTAACATTGAGATACCGTATCGTTCCGAATATATTGCGGCAGCGAATATAGTGCGAGTAGTGTTTTTGAGAACAGAAAATGAAGAAAAAGAAAAAATCATAAAATTGATCAATTAAAAATAAACTACAATAAACACATTTTTAAAACTTGACACAGTTTACATTTTATTTTTATATTTGAACGATATTCCAAAGCTACTCCAGCTTTATCTTCAGGTTCTTGTTATAATTCTTTTGTTTACAGCCATAGCAACTTCTTTATTTAATATTGTATTCCAAAGCACTGGTAAATCATAGCTTGGTTGACTGATTGAATTTAAATTATTATTTATTACTGCGGCTTCTTTGATTTTCCTCTTTTAAAATAATCTTGGTTTCATGCCATTTTATAGAATGATGTTCTCAACTTTCATAATGTTTACATTCTACATTCTATAAAATGGCATGAAACCAAGATTATTTTAAAATAGGAAGATATGTTAAAGAGGAAGATCAAAGAAGCCGCTGTAATAAATAATAATTTAAATTCAATGTCAACCAAGCTATGATTCACCAGTGCTTTGGAATACAATATTAAATAAAGAAGTTGCTATGGCTGTAAACAGAAGAATAAAAAAAAAAAACATCTGAAAATGCTTCTTGCAAATGTAGATACTATAACAATAAACCATTTATTATTATTATTATTAACTTGAAGAATAAGCTGGAGTAGCTTTGAAATATCGTTCAAATATAAAAATAAAATATAACCTGTGTCAAGTTTTAAAAATGTGTTTATTGTAATATATCCAGGTTAATAAGTAGTGCATTGTGTAAATAACAATAAACTGTTATAAAAGGCATTGTATCTTGATTTTTACCTGAATCTGGTATGCATTTTTCTTATTTTATTGATACCCGAGTCTTTACTTGGGCTAGACCTAGGACTGCCTATAAGACTTAACCTAGGCCTAGCCCTAGCATACGTGTAGGCTAAGCCTAGGCCCGAGCGTCACATCATTGATGACCTATGAAGATGCTAGGCCTAAAACAACCTAGGCCTACTACGTGTGTAGGCCTACTGTGACGTCAAAAAGTAGGCCTAGGCACTAGTCTGCGTGTGTAGGGCTATTCTATTCCGAATCTTCGTATGTTGTCAACTGGGTGTAAAAGCTTTCAAAATTATAATGAGAGACTTGGATGCGGGAACCAGGGAGCGTGAATGCACGGCGTCAAAAATAAACATCCTTTATTGGTTTCGTTGAGTCTATATCACTAATATTTCCGAGAAACGATCGTGAAGAAAGAATGCCGGAGAATATTCCACTTGAGCACTTTTTACGTATTTTTTAATTGTAGTTCAAGTAGCTTGACATTTTCCATCTTCCATCTTTGCAGTTGCTTCACTTCACTGACTGTCAAAGGTCAATAATAACATGTTGTACTTGTCTGAGAGCATAGAAATAAGTTGCTCTTTGAGAGAACCATCTCTTGTTTTCTTCCAGGGGCCTTCTTCAATTGATGTGAACTTTAGTATGGTAATGTTTATATTTGGTAGGGGGATGTTTTGTGACTTTGTCTCTTAAGAGGCAGTATCCAGGAGGGTTTCGTGCGCGAATTAGAGGTAGCTAGCAGCAATGCTGTATCAAAGACTATGATAGATACAACCACGGGCAAACATTCATTTTTTAGAAGAATATTTTGTTTATCTTTCATTCTTTTTGATTTTTTAAAATGGGTTTGAGAAATAATAGCAATACATTGACAAATAATGACTATATTATCGTTTATTATCTCATTTTGTAACCATCTTGGAGGAGAAGAAAGCAACGGAGAGAAAAGATAAAAAGATACTAATATAAAACACATCATGCTTGTTATTTCGGTTATGAACATTATTATGTGAAGGTGTTCGTAAAGCCTCAGTAATTGCTGCTGTACAACGCTGCATAATCCAGGAACTCGAGACAAATTACGGTCTACTGTGGCTCTTATCTCGCGAGAACCTCAACAACTCCTTCAGTGTTGCCCCTTCTCTCTCTTGCATTCATTGTCTCAGTATTTTTACCTGAGTCAGGAAGGTTTGCAGACAGGGTTTATGATGAATGAGGCGCTTTGTTTTCTTGGTTGGATTATGCTCGAATGGTTTTGGAGTAGGTATCATGAAGTCTAATTGCCACACCCGTACGAAGGATTTATAAACATTTGGTGAACTGATTTCGATTTCAATTCATTTTGAGGATTAATATAAGAAACTAGTAGAACAGGTATTTATTCTTTAAATCGTGTTTATTGGACATAACACTGCTCTTTATCAATATTTATTTTGTGATATTTCGATTTTTATTCAAAAATCTTTTTCAAACTGAACGTTGAAGACTCAGTAAAACAATGCAATCATTGTGGATAGTTTTGCCTGATTAATACGATAATAACAATAACATAATATTATAATATTGATGACTATAATAATGATTTCAATAGTGTGTCACAGGGGAGCATTTTAATTATGACTGAGAAAAAGTGGTGGAAGTTGGGGGAAGGCAATCGCAAAAATACGTTTTGTCTTGTATAATTTTCAAATTAAATCCAACCTACACTTCATATTTGGTTTATTTCCGCTTTGGTTTGAGGTGTGGTCAGACTCAGAACATCATATCAATGAATTGTCAGGTTGCGAGAGTGCTCACCCTTTGGTTAGATGGTAGCCGCTGATTCACCTTATTAGAATACCCAGGACATGAGCGAGAAACTTTGTAGGTACAGTTCAACTCGAGAAGGATATTATCAGTGGCGTTTCCTGCATTGGAAGTCAGGTGGGGCAAGTAGATTTAATTCATGTTTTTTATAGGCCTACACACATTTTTCTCGGAGAACTACCAGGACCAAACTTTTTTATTTGAATCCTACCCATGTTATTGATGGGGGCGCTGAATAACGCCGAATGGAACAACGCCGAATCGATCATGTGTAGTGTACGTACCACGCTACTCTTTTGTGTTGGAAAAGAAAGGTTAGGAGGAAAATTGGCAAGTACACTACACACGATCGGTTCAGCGTTATTCCATTCGGCGTTATTCAGGCGTCCCTTATTGATAAATGCTAATTATCATTAATGTAGAAAATATGAATAATATTAGGAGAATAAATTTAACTTCATAAATATATTGAATTCCAAAGTCATAAAAGTACTCCCATCATTCAAAATAACTTTTAATAAATAAAGTTTCAATTTAAATCAGTTAAAACATTTGAGTCCACATGTAAAAATACTAGATGCAGAATATCGTTCCAATAACTACATTTAGTCATATTTTTGACATGCTGTCGATTACGCAAAGTATTTGCGTCGAATTTGTCCGCCCGTCAGTGTTTTGGGGCTAGGTCCGATTTGCCCCTCTTGGAACCGTACGCGGCGCGAACCGCTCGGTGTGGGCGGAGCTACACGTGCATGCTAAGGCATAGGACGACTAGGGCTAGCCAGCGCTAGCCCCGCGTGAAGCTATCGTAGGAACGCTTCACGTGGATGCGGCGGCCAGTGCTGCTACGTTACGACAATAAATTTTCAACTCTTCTTGACTCTGATTCAATTGTTGGCGCGGAAATTGAGCACGATTGTAACTAAATAAATAATTCAAGCGATTTTAAATGTTTTTTTTTAAACTATTTGATTCTTTTGTGCTGTGCTAGAAATTATGGGTGGGATGCTATGCAGGAAACGCCACTGGATATTATATATATTCATAGGGCATTGTCGATCCTTTCAAATCAAATTGGACTCTGACCGAGACCCATTTTACATTGTTATTTGTTGTAATCTAAAGTACTAGATGCTACATATTATGTCATATCTAGCACAAAATGTGTACATAGGTTATTATTAGTGTCGAGTAGCTACAATACCATAATAACTTATCCCTATAATTTTTTTTTTAATTTTATTTTTATTTTTGGGAATCGGATTCTTATAGAGCTCAACAAAACGCATGTGAATTGCTGTTTTTCAAAAGTGGTTGGTGCAATACACAATTCAAATGAACAGCTCTCAGCCTAGGAGAATCTAGCTCCCAAAAGATTTGGTGGCAAAGTTTACTCTTTACATAAAACATAAACATAAACGAGTATTTAGTTGAGAACCTAGTATAATTAAGTTTAGTTTAGACTCAAGATTACGATAGTGTAATTCATGAACATATTTCTTGTCTATTTATTTATATAATAATTTACAACTATAAGTTTTACTGTTCTCTATATTTTCTGTATTTTGTCTGTACATCTGAAAATGCTTCTTGCAAAATGTAGATACTATGACAATAAACCATTTATTATCATTATTATTATTATTATTATTATTATTATTAATTATTAATTATTTATCATCAAAATAGCCAGTAACGTGAAATGTGAATAAGATAAAAGTGGATATAAAACGTAGATGACTGTGGAAAATATGATATCTTTTTCGCGGGTAGAACGAAATAGATCTTTTGTTTCGCGTTTCGATGAAAACATTTTGGTCCCCACCTTTATTTCAAGTTCTCGACTAAAGAATTTGAAGCAAAGCTACGCCGGTTAAATGCTCGATTGACTGGATCGGAATTGGATTCTACTCGAATTTGAAATTGGGTTATTTTTAGATTTCGGAATCGGACTTGACTCAAAATAAAAAAAATAAGAATCTCACAGCTCTAGTTTTTAACTTCTTCTGACGTTATTGGAGAGCAATTTGAGAATCCACCGACAACTCTATATCCTTCCCTTGCAACATTCTCCTGATGATGTGTTTTATATC
This sequence comes from Sweltsa coloradensis, assembly GCA_024449915.1. NCBI lineage: Eukaryota > Metazoa > Arthropoda > Insecta > Plecoptera > Chloroperlidae > Sweltsa > Sweltsa coloradensis. Next base: position 91,892 of record JAMZAV010002207.1, read on the forward strand.
GTTCGTAAAACTCGTCAAGCATCTCGCAAACGTCAGCTGCTAGCCTAGGGCGTAGGTTGAAATCAGAATAGGGCCTACCGCAATCTTGGATTTAGTTTTGTGAATCAAAATAAACAAAAGTAGTGTTCATTATTAATCTAAAAAATGGTGACCTTGCCTGTCCTCAAGAAAACATTCGACGTACATCCAGCAGGTGGTAGGCCTAGGCCTATTTGAACTCTTGGTGCTAGACTGTTAGCCAGGACCTAGGGCTGCGGTCCTAACCTAACTTCACACTGACTGAGGATCGAACTCCTATGATCAGGGTTGGCATTATACGTGTATAAAAGGTTTTATACATACGTACGTATAAAACTACGTATAATACAGTATAAAACGTATAAAAGTAGATTGCTTTAGATTTCAAATGTTTTATTATGATTGTTGATTGTATAGAAACTAATATAATGGTAGGCTAGGCCTAGCTGCATATTGAGCTTTCATTAAAATTTGTGCATTTCTGATCTGTGGCACATGACTTTTACTCATACCGGTCAACTACTAGCAAAGGACATTGTTCCAAAAACATTGGCTGCCCATATTATAACGGTTGTGCTAAAGGCTTTTTTCGGGTCGGAGTAACTTGGCCGAAAAATTGATGAGCATTCCAGCCTCAAGTACACAGCTTGAATGAATTTTTTCAAATTGATCCTATGTGCATGATACAAGGAGAAACAGACTGCAACCGGACAAATCCAAGAAATTACTTGCAGTTTATTATACGCTAAAATTACAGGACCAACAAAGTACAGACTACAAGGGCCGAAGAAGAACAAAGTGTAACATGTGCTTATCATAGTTGTAACATTTTAGATCGCCATCATAATACACAATAATTATACCTAGAGGCTTACATGCATCTTACTTTAAAATAAATATCTCATTTAGTACCGGTAGGTCTATTTATTCCTAGAATTTCAAATATTTTGTTCAGTAAATTAATTATGTATCATCAGTATTGGTATATGAACAAGACAGGCATGTGGCAGATTGTGGCTAATAAAGATAAATCATTATCCTTACTCAATAATAGAAAATTAAAAAATTAAAATCTAAAGAATAGTCTATACTTTCTTTAAAAAGTGGACTGTATAATAATAATAATTATGACTGCAGTATTTGTGTATAGGCTACACTTGATAAGAAAATGCAATTCTAAACAAAATATGTCGATACAACCTACAACTTAGTATTTATGTGATCAAAGATCTTTGATGTGACTACGACTACCTCGTTGAAGTAATTCATACTCTTTTTAGGGCTAAAGACTATTATTATGATATTTGTACATTGTTAAAAGATAGTGCCTATAGCTAAGAGCATAAATAGTAAACATAAACTTAATGATTGGCTACATACATGTGACCCAGAGCCTTTTTTTAGTTTTATACATTTTATACATGTATAAAACCTCCTATTTTATACGTGTATATTATACTGGTTTTATACGAAACGTATTATACTCTGCCAACTCTGCCTATGATGTAAGAATTTGGTACCGTAGTGGAATAAGCTTTCTTTTAATGATTAGATGTCTCTTCAAATCGTATTTTAGGCCACCAAATATATATATAATCCCAAAAAAATTCCGCCTTCAGCAGCTGGGGAATTCGCCTATGCCACCTCGTTACGAGTGGATATTTCACTGTGCGAGCGTACTGCCCCTTGAGGCACCCCTGCTTTTGTTTGTCTGTACCTTGATCTCTAGTTGTTGTACCGTCCGTACCTGACTTGTATAAACCTTGGACTCAAAATTTTACCCACCTGTATGTTTACAGTACTTTCAATTTGTGCATTATTTTGAATTCAAATTTTCGAGTGTCTGTAAAAACGTCATTTACATACGATACGACTACATACGTTACTTGTATTAAATTTTAAATGTAGCCTACAACATACTATATGGTCATACTGTTCAGTGTTCATAGTTTAGGCCCGAAGTGTAATTTTTTTTAAAACTTATCGCTTGGTATTTTATCATTTTTCCATACGAGCTACTGCTAAAATTCCTTATGCAGGCCTATGCAAAATGTGTATCTGACGTGGCAACCTCTTGTCTGTCTTGAAGGTGTGTGCGTGCAGACGGAGACTGTGCTCCGACAGGCCATTGCCGAGCGAATCAAGCCCGTCTTGTTCATGAACAAGATGGACCGAGCCCTCCTGGAACTGCAACTGGAGTCCGAGGATCTTTACCAGACCTTCCAGCGGATCGTGGAGAACGTCAACGTCATCATTGCCACGTACAGCGACGACAGTGGCCCAATGGGAGAAGTTCGTGTAAGTGTCTCATCTTACTTCTTTCTGTTCATGTTACATTATTTTACCTAGTGATGTTACAGAGTAGGTAATAGAAAAATTGTATTTCTTTGAGGAAAACTAATTTATTTTGTTTTTAAATTTTTATGGCCACTTACATTTGAGTGCTACTAATGTGTATTATCATGCAGTACTATAGCCTATGTTATGTTCTCTTGTGCAATAGGTTGACCCCAGCAAGGGCAGTGTTGGATTTGGTTCAGGTCTGCACGGTTGGGCTTTCACTCTCAAGCAGTTTGCAGAGATGTATGCCGAGAAGTTCAAGATTGATGTTGTGAAACTTATGAGCAGGTTGGTTCAAATACTATTTCTTTTATAGTTTGGCACTAATATGGTGATTCCTAAGCAACCTTGCAGATGCTGCCAGTAGCGAAAGGGTAAATTGTTGCTGATTGGCTAAGATCAACCCCCATCATTTAAATTTTGTTTGGATACAGTAGGCCTAGTCCCTCTTTAATTCAAAATTCAATGTGTTATTAAAAAGCCATTTCGAATTTAAAAAAATTGAATAATCCAAAAATCGTGATTTTACACTGTTTGGCAAGAAAAACATAAGTATGGTTGTTTTTTTAGAATCGGTAGTAGCCCTACGCCCAGGCCCACGGAAGCTGACCGCATATCAACGAAAACAGCTTAAAGGCTAACTCGAAATATACACTTTGTTCACTCATTAGTCTTGTCGCATCACAATCTTCGTATGCCGTCCGCCATAACCTCGCTTTATGAACACGTCGCTCCTGCCTCGTTGTGGGTTCGGCCAGTCACAATGAGCGGTATTGAATCTTCGACCAACCCACAGCACAGCTTGTTTGCGTGCTAATCTACAGGCGGCTCTTGAGTTGAATATCACACGTACAGTTCGAGGTGCAAAACATGGTGGCCAAAAGTTAGTACGCGATTTCATTTGAACTTGAAACAAATTATCTGTTAATGGTTCTGAAATAAACATTCAAATTACACTCAAGGTTTAGTGCAAAATAGCATGAAACAGCTGGTGAATCTATTCGAATTTTCGAGGACCTACTGTAAGCCTACTAGTTAGCCGTTAAGATCATCCGTGAAGATGATTTTTTATACCTTTGTTGCAAGACTGGACTCAGTTGTAAGTTTCCTGATCTACCGTATTGGCCCGAATATAGTACGGGGTTTTTATCCGAAAAAAATTCCTCCAAATTCGCACTCGTATTATATGCGCGGACTAGACATTTCCAATGCTATTTCAACACGTTTGAATATCCCGCGCCCTACGAGTTCCAACGATGGCCGACAGAGCGCGCCACGCGTACGCTCACTAGCGCCCTCTATGGCAAACGCGTTTCCTCCAATCGCAACGCTCGGTGATGGTGAGTTTGACCTTCAGAGACGCTAGCAAAGATGGAAGAAACTGAAACATCAAAAGTGTCAAACCACGCCAACTACGAGTTTAAAAGACGTAAAAAAGTGTTCAAATGAAATATTCTCCACATTCTTTCTTCAGGATAGTTGATCGGAAATCAGTGATACAGTCGCAAGAAAACCAATAAAGGATGTTTGTTTTTGACGCCGTGTAGAAATTCACATCTCCCTGTCCTCGCATCCAAGTCCTGTTATTGTTTATCGTAATAAATTACGTGGCAAGCTCTATGGCAAGCGTTATCATACAAAAGAAGAATCGGTGAAAAAAATGAAGTTTCGGAATCGGATAATAAAATTCGCCGTTAGCACGCAGCCTTGGCCTACTTTTTACACGCGTAGGGCCTAGGCTGTAGACTTGTGAGGTCCTAGGCTGTAGACTTGCGAGGCTATAGGCCTAGGCTAGGGCTAGAGTAGGCCTAGGCTAGGGCTAGAGTAGGCCTAGGCCCCTAGTCGATGTGATGTTTGGCCTAGGCCTAGGCTTAAGCTCTAGGCCCAAACTTTTGCTTGGGCCTAGGCCTAGGAAAAATACTCACCAAACTAAGGTAAATCAGTAATTATAACTGAATAGGATAGACGTTAAATAAATAAATAAAAATAAATAAAAAGTTATAACACATTTTAAAACTTTATTGTTATTTTGCCAGCTTCATTATTTTTGTATTTTTTCTCGTTTTTTCTTCTCAAAATCACTACCCGTATTATATGCGAGACCGTACTTTATTCGGGCCAATACGGTATATGGTAGGTTTGTGCAAACCCACTATTTTTATTTCGAACTCGAACTTTTCCAGTTAAAAAAACAAACTTCGAACTGTATCAAACTCGAACCCAAGTTTGAGTTCGGACATTTTTGCAAGTTCGAAGGGCATACCTACTTGAAAGTAGAGTTTGGTTTGATGCGAGAAAAACAGGTTCGCACAACCCTAGTAATAACTAAAAATGTTGCAGTGTAGTCTGTACCGTGAAATAGATCGCGAGTCTTAACAGCGTCGAAACATATTTAGGCCAACATGCTTCTGAACTTGCTGTCAAGAAGAGCAGTTGACATTTCATTGGCACTTAATTCAAATTTAAAATCCAGAGATAATTATTGCGATACCGCTAGCAATTAATATTGTACGATAATCGCAATACAGCAACCTATTTTGCAATAATATCGATTTACAAATTATTATAGACACATCCCTAATTCATGGGGTACTGCATTTCCCTGTCTGGGCTCTGGGTAGAATTGGCCCAGAGCACGACTCTGTTAATTGTAAGAGGTGATTCACGATAAAAAGTCCAACTCGCAAACATCAGCTAGTAAGAGAGGAGTATATTACTCCAGTCGTCGGGGACACCTCCCTTCTCCCTTGAAGACCTCCCCGTGGCTGGTTCTGACCAGCATGGGCCCCATATCCCCTAGGCTAGAGTGGTGTATTATGCCCTTACGAGCGCCCTTGATCCAAATAAACCAAAACTGTCCTACTTGGCACCGCACTTCATTACTCATGTAAAATATAATTATTATAATTTATCTGGGGAATGTAGGGCATCACATGCAGTACAACGAGAATAAATAACATAATAGTTGTCTGCGCTTTCAGACTTTGGGGTGAGAGCTTCTTCAACGGCAAGACAAAGAAGTGGTCCAAGATGAAGGACGACGATAACAAGCGTTCGTTCAACATGTACGTCCTGGATCCGATCTACAAGATGTTTGACGTTATCATGAACTACAAGACGGAAGAGATCACCACTCTGCTCTCCAAGCTCAACATCGAGCTCAAGCACGAAGACAAGGAGAAGGACGGCAAGCCCCTACTCAAGGTCTGTCTCCTTCAAACATAACTAGCACCCCCGCCCACTCTCTAAAAGTTTGAATAAGGCTATGTGTTGTAAAATATTCAATTGCCATTAACAAACTAGACAAACTTTGCAGTTTGTGCTTACTGCTTACATTGTAGATAATTTCCTTCATTATTTAATATAAATAAGTATTGAAAGTATTTCTCTAAATTTCTTATTTACAACCAATGTATAAAATATAAATCAAAGTGGGGGTTTATTTCTCTTAGTTCTTTTGCCTTATATTTTCATACGTGCTTGATTGTGTTCAGGTTGTGATGCGAACATGGCTTCCTGCTGGAGAGGCCCTTCTTCAGATGATAGCCATTCACCTGCCCTCCCCTGTGGTCGCTCAGAAGTACCGCATGGAGATGTTGTACGAGGGACCCCACGATGACGAAGCCGCCATTGGAGTCAAGGTATGTGTGTCTAGGCTCTACTTGGGGTACTTTTCAACACTGTTTTTTTTCCATTAAAAACAATTCAACCTTTAATATCGCTATTTCAAACGAAAGTACTTTTCCTTTGAAATGTTATACCGTATTGTGCCGAATATAAGCCGACCCCCTGACTTTTCTTGTTGTAATATAAATAAAACAATGCATAAGCATATGCATATATAAGCTTGTAAGGGACTTTCACACTTAAATAATGAAAAAAAGGTAGGCTTATATTCAGGACAATACGGTATTTAATATTTAAATTAGGTTTTGTAGGTGGAGTATTTTAGCGAAAAGGTTAGTACTGTCCGCCATGTTGGCGTAGTGTTGAAAAGTTGGGGCACTCCATCCGAAAGAGTACCCTTTGATCTAAGCCTAGCCTAGGGCTGAACTGCTCATTTAATCTTGAAATAACCCTAGGCCTAGTTCTGGAGCCTAATGCGTAGGCCCTATACTTGCCCAGGCTAGGCCTACATATTACAGTAAGATCTCTCTTATCCGATGTTCCGTGTTAACCGAGCCGCCAAAAAAAAAAAAAAAAAAAATTAAAGTTTTAAATACGTAAATAAAACATAAAAATAATTACAGACGCCGCGCCGCACTTTTTTAAATGTACTCTCATACATTTGTAGACATGCCTTACGAGTGAGTGCAAAGAAGATGGATCGGCGATATATCTTGACTTTCGAGCAGTGTGCATCAGTGTACTGAGCGTATAGAGTTCAGCTGTCAGTGTGCGTCGGGCGCATCGCCGGTAAGCGTCAGTGTCACCCACTGAGCATATAGAGTTCAGTGTGCGTCGCGCGCCTGCGCGTGCGCATACGATCCAGCCATCTCACACACACACAGCTGTTCAAAGATGGTCGTTGTGGAACTAGATGCAATCATGTTTCAACCGATTCACGAAATTCGTAATCTTGACGCATTGAATTGTTATTCCTGGGCTTATCTTATTTCTTTCCCAGACTTATCTTGCGTCGTGAGCTTCAGCGCGGGCATAGTAGTGAGAGGTTTTCCCACATGAGAAAGAGAGCTAGGCCTAGGCCTATGTTTGCATTGTAGGCCTAGGCTAGGCCTACTGCGTCGAGTTTAGGCCTAGGCCTAGACATACGTTTTTATTACGACATGTAGGCCTAGGCCCTAGGCCTAATTGTGTACGTGTGTTTGTGAGCTTGATTTACAAGCTATTAAATCATTTAGTATACCCTGTATGAAGTGTATCGTGTGTCATTTTATGTTCCTTTATCCATTACATGTGTCATATATCATTTTACCACAACAGGCTATGCTACGAGAGCAAATAAAAAATTGAACCGCGCCATCCGAGTTTTTCGCAAATCCGAGGTGCCCCGGTCTCATCCAACTCGGATAAGAGAGATCTTACTGTATATTGTCACATTTCCAAAAATATTCAAAAACTGTGGCTTAGGGCCTAGGCATGCATGCTTATCCCTTACAATCATAAATAGCCTAGGCCTAGTGGCACATGAATCTTTATGCCATGAAAGTAGGCCTATCTTTAAAACAAGAAATGATCTCTGCAATTGTAGGTATTAAGAATAAATCTATAATTTACACTTCTACCTGTGTGCCTATTTTGGATTTTAGTAGGTTGAGGCTCATGTAGCCATTTCAACATTTAAGTAAACGGCACATTAAAATTGGGTGCGAAAAATGCACAGATTGTTTAGTAGAGGTATGTATTTCAAAAGAATCGGTGGGAATCGGCATCGGTAAAAAAGATCTGTGCATCCCTAATCGATATCACATGAAAAATGTTGATGTATCAAAATGTAAACGTTTGTAAAAAAAATTAAAAATTGGATCTATTTTTCATAATTTGTGGCAAAATAGGGTTGATAAGGTATCACCATAAACCCATCTACTAACAATCGCATTTTATGACCCGGCACCTACACCATATGCACCAGCCAGGTTAATTTAATTTCAACTACCTACCCGGCACCTCCACCAAAATTAGGGCTGGGCTATGACAAATCATTCAATTATCGATATCACACGAAAAATTTCGATATGATATCGAAATGTAATTGTTTGTAAAAAATCAAAAATTATTTTTTCATTTTTTTTTTAGTGTTATTTTCCATAATTTTGGCCAAATAGGGTTGATAAAGTGTCACCATAGACCTATTTACGATCTCACAATCGCGTATTATGACCCGGCACCTCCAGCAAATGCACCAGCCAGGGTAATTTAATTTAGACTACCTACCCGGCACCTCCACCAAAATTTCTAAATTTAGCATTTTTTGTGTAAATTTCGATGTGAAATCAAATATCGATATCGAACTTTTTCCAATTATCGATATCATATCGAAATATCGATTTTTTTGACCAGACCTAATTAATACACCATTTGGATTTATACAAGTAGGCCTAGTATAAATAAAAGGCAATGATACATAAAATTGGTGATCTAAATGTTGGTATATTCAAGTTCAAGTGTTTACTGTTTAGGATACTTAAATTGTTATACATTAATTATTAATTCTTGAAAGAAATATTTGGTTGTTTATTTGCCGGCTCTTTTTTTTTTAGAACTGTGATCCTAATGCTCCTCTGATGATGTACATCTCCAAAATGGTGCCCACTACCGACAAGGGGCGCTTCTACGCCTTTGGACGAGTTTTCTCTGGCAAGGTATGGCTACATTTTACTTCATACTTGGACAAAAGACTATTTTTAGGCATTTTGTATTGTACGTACAAAGCACTCTGTTAAGAGTGTCAACCAAGCCAGCGGCCATCTGCTGTGGTATGCGGCTGACGCCCTGAGAGTCGCTCACTGCCTGCTTGGAGCATAGGCCAATACTAGCTGGCACATATTCCCTTAATCCATTGCAATAGAACATGCACACACATTTAAATTATGGAGTTGTCGATTGGGTCATGGGTTAAAGAGAGTTTAACTCCTGTTATTGTCCTTCAGGTTGCTACTGGACAGAAGGCTCGTATCATGGGTCCCAACTACACCCCTGGCAAGAAGGAGGATCTGTATGAGAAAACCATCCAGCGCACCATCCTCATGATGGGACGTTACGTTGAGGCTATTGAGGATGTTCCCAGTGGTAAGCTCATAGGCCTACACAACCTCTTCAAAAATCATTTAGAAAAAGTTTAGGCCCTACTAGAGGTAATTAGAAATGGTGATAAAAAAATGTTATTTTATTTTTATTTTTTTGCAATTTCAACCCTTTCTTGGCCAGTAGTCAAGAGAAAACTTGCTCTATAGGGCCAGTATTTCTCTTAAGATTAGGCTTAGATATGAATTGTCACCATCACCCAAAAAATCATCAAACCCAAACTCATTGGGTATCTGATTTGTTATTTAGCAGTACTATTTCACTAAAAAATACTCAATTTCACACAGGAAGCTTTTAAAGTACCTACCTACTGAGGGTAGTTTACGAGTTCACGTTAATATTTACTCGAATCCCAAGTCAAACTCGACTCTAAACTCAAAATGACCTGAACTCGCACAGCACCAATATTAGGGTTGCCGTTTGATATGAATTAGAATATCGATGATCGCTCATGTGAAATGGAGTATCAATCGATAATCGAATAACAGTTAAGCTTGCATACCGACGCGGACCTTTTGCGATTGTATCCTTTTGTTCCTTCTATTTGCTCAAAACGGGGGATTTCCACGCTTACGACGTCTTTCACGAGCGCACGCCTCCCAAGCGTAGCTGGCCGGCCCGACGAGAGTGTGCTAACTAGTGTTAATAGATGCTACCCGGCTCGTGTGTTGTCTTTGTGAAGGTCGTGCTTCTTGGAAATCTTGGATCGGCTGTGACACGCTGAGGTTGAGCAACTTGCCTACACTGCTGCAAGCCAGGGGCGATGCTTTGCGCTACGGACTTCGCGCCTTACGCGTGTTGTAGATCTCGTAATGGACGAATTTTCCACTGAATAAAGCGATTAATGTCTTGACTGGTAATATTTTATGAAGTTCTGCAGAGCGGGCGGTTAATTACAAAAATTTTGTCGGGCGAGCTTTGATTTGAGAAGACTGAATCGATTATCAATCGTTTCGGGAAATAATCGTATTAAGATGTATCGCTTATTAGAGGGCAACCCTAATATTAAGTTAATTAACCCTTCCAAAACATGCACACGCTTGTTTCTAGGCAACATCTGTGGTCTGGTCGGAGTGGACCAGTTCCTCGTGAAGACCGGCACCATCTCCACGTTCAAGGACGCTCACAACATGAAGGTGATGAAGTTTAGCGTGTCCCCCGTGGTGCGCGTGGCGGTGGAGCCTAAGAATCCCGCCGACCTGCCCAAGCTGGTGGAGGGACTGAAGCGTCTGGCCAAGTCCGATCCCATGGTGCAGTGCATCATTGAGGAGTCTGGAGAGCACATCATTGCCGGCGCTGGGGAGCTCCATTTGGAGATCTGTCTCAAGGTACAGCAGACAGGTTATAGTATAGTGTTGATACAGTTAACCCTTTGAATTTCACAGAAAATGCAGTTTTTATTGTACGCACAAGTGTACAACCTTGCAATAATGACCCTCATTAATACGACGATCGCGGGTGTGCAGCGTTTTTTTTTTTTGGACATTCCTACGAATTCCCATAAGGTTCTATGTATTTTACTTTCAATATTACAACACAATGGTCACTCACATTACTACGGACGGTCAGAATGAATCGAGTAAATACTGTACTAAGAATTTTGTTGCCTCTTTGTCTAGGTGTATTTAAACCAGACCTAACACATTTTTTGTCGTAACAAATCAGTAGTTATTCATTTTCTTGTTTAGGATCTGGAAGAAGACCACGCCTGTATACCTATCAAGAAGTCCGACCCTGTTGTGTCCTACCGTGAGACGGTTATCGAGGAATCTGACCAGATGTGTCTGTCCAAATCGCCCAACAAGCACAACCGTCTCTTCATGAGGGCCCAACCGATGCCTGATGGTCTTGCCGAGGATATAGATAAGGTACGCATGAATTGCACTCTCATTGTTGCAAATAGTACAGTGGAGGCCCCGGTGCCACGCTTCTTGCTCTCATCCTATAGAGCATGCGAGTGCCAGTATTTCATTGGGGCAGAGGAACTAGTGGTCCCGCTAGGAAGCATCTTAGAACATGAGTTCTTAGTATGTGCCGAAAGCTATGGATACATAACAGTGTTAGCATATGACCTTATAAATAACCCACTCTGTCTGCAAGAGCCATCCTATAATAAGCCCCGGTGCCACGCTTCTTGCTCTCATCCTATAGAGCATGCGAGTGCCAGTATTTCATTGGGGCAGAGGAACTAGTGGTCCCACTAGGAAGCATCTTTGAACATGAGTTCTTAGTATGTGCCGAAAGCTAAGGATACATAACAGTGTTAGCATTTTTCCTTATGCATACCCCACTCTGTCTGCAAGAGCCATCCTGTTATAAGCCCCGGTGCCACGCTTCTTGCTCTCATCCTATAGAGCATGCGAGTGCCAGTATTTCATTAGGGCAGAGGAACTAGTGGTCCCGCTAGGAAGCATCTTAGAACATAAGTTCTTAGAATGTGCCGAAAGCTAAGGATACATAACAGTGTTAGCATATGACCTTATAAATAACCCACTCTCTGTCTGCAAAAGCATCCTATATAGGCCCCGGTGCCACGCTTCTTGCTCTCATCCTATAGAGCATGCGAGTGCCAGTATTTCATTGGGGCAGATGAACTAGTGGTCCCGCTAGGAAGCATCTTAGAACATAAGTTCTTCGTATGTGCCGAAAGCTAAGGATACATAACAGTATTAGCATTACTTTATAAATACCCCAATGTATCTGCAAGAGTCATCTTATAATAAGCCCCGGTGCCACGCTTCTTGCTCTCATCCTATAGATAGGGACATGAAATTTTCGCGACGCGTGTTTTTACGAAATTCTACAAATATTGAAATAATGCATTTTTTTCAATACAGTGTGTTTAATGGCAGTTTGGGCTATTAGATAACGTTCGCGACTTTTCGCGATTTTTTACCATTTTAACCGTTTTCCGCGATTTTTAATGATTATTCTCGTTATTCACGAATTTTTCCGCGATTTTACAACTTTTTGCGATGTTTTTCCAATTTTTAGTGTTAAAATCGCTAAAAGTGCAAAATTATTTGAAAATCCCGCTAGATTTCGAGTTTCGATCATAATCAAGATGGCTGACTGTGCAATCGATTATTTCGCCAAAAGTTCGACTAATCGATTTTTCGTTCGATAGTCGTTCATACCAGCTGATTGTGATGCTTTGCTTTGTGGCCTAAAATTATTGTTGTCATCCTGTGATGGACTGCAGATAAAATGCCGAAAATAACCGATGTTTTATCTCGCGCGCGTGTAAATAAAGATAAATACATGTTATTTGTTTGATTTCAATAGACCTACACATTGTTTCTTGCATAAGATGTGTTTTCAGCACAACAAAAGAGTTGACAGGCTGCCTGGGACTACCTAACCTCAAATTCGCGATATCTGAGGCACTAAGTTAAAGCTGTTAACATTCAGTTAACTGTAAGAACATCGTTGATTTGTCTAAATTTTGAGAACAAGTGCCCTAAACATAGCCCTAAGCAATTCAAATACGACTGGACCCTAGACCTAGGCTGGACCTAGGCCTAGGCCTAGTATGGAGCAGGTTTAGGGCCTAGGCCTAGGGCCATCTTCAGGAAACAACACAGGATTGGACTTTTATGATCCCACGGTTGCATCTAGGCCTAAGCTAGGCATAGTCGACTTATGTCTGCAAAAAATGCACAGAAGAAATTTAACACTGAGATAATATTTTAGAACCTTTGCCCCAACCAAGGCCTAGGCCTACACATCTCAAGCCCCTAGCCTAGGCCTACCTTACACTTCAATTTTGTATGACATTCGTTGGTATGTAGGCCTAGTAGTTCATTTCCTAGGCCTAGGCCTATACCACGAAATCAGGGTCTAGTCTAGATTTTTAACTGGGGACAGTAGCTTAGGCCTAGGCAGTTCTGTTAGTGCTAGCTATTTTGCCGTAGGCCTAGGCCTAGCTAAGTCTAGATTAGGCTAGTGTCTTCCACTACATTCTTGTTAAATATAAATTATAACAATATGCATGAATGACACACGGTGACATGCAAATTATCAAATTTATTCACCGCTTTTATTTACCGCTTTTTGTCGAGTTTTGATTTTAACACCGACTTTTTGCACCGCTTTTTAATAATTTTTGTACCGCTTTTTGGTGGTTTATTTACCATAAATGTATGTCCCTACCTATAGAGCATGCGTGTGCCAGTATTTCATTGGGGCAGATGAACTAGTGGTCCCGCTAGGAAGCATTTTCGAACATCGAGTTCTTAGAATGTGCCAAAAGCTAAGGATACATAACAGTGTTAGTCTATGACCTTATAAATAACCCACTCTGTCTGCAAAAGCATCCTTTTAATGGCCTTGGTGCCACGCTTCTTGCTCTCATCCTATAGAGCATGCGAGTGCCAGTATTTCATTGGGGCAGAGGAACTAGTGGCCCCGCTAGGAAGCATCTTAGAACAGTTCTTCGTGTGTGCTGAAAGCTATGGATACATAAGTGTAAGCATTTATCCTTATAAATACCCCACTTTGTCTGCAGGAGCCATCCTTGAACCACATGAACACACGTGACGCATACGGGTGCGTCATGAGGACGCGCGTCCTCCCATACACATGACGCTCACGTTGTGCGTCATGCATTTTTCAAAATCTCCCGCCAGCTTTACGTTCATATTCCCGCTAAAAGCTTGACTGAAGTAGTTTCAAGTAAGTTGCCGTTAGATAGCAGCACTAGCTAGACTTGTGTTCTCCTTTTTCGGAAGGTCAATACAGTAATCTATTTGATAGCTGGAAGTGTCAACATGTGTTTCCAAGATGGCTACGCGTCGAGATCAAAATTACGAAATGAATGATGTTTCTTTCAATAATCTTTTATGAGACCGCGGAAAAAATGAAGTGAGTGTATCTAGTGGTTCAGAACATAATTATTTATCAAGCAATAGTGAGGAATCGGTGCAGGACAGTAGTGATATGTTGGAAAGTGGGAATGAAAGTGGTGGTGGGGGTGTGATGGATGATGGACAAGACAGGCCTAGACCTAGCCAAAACACGCGGAAAAGTAGCAAAGTAGGGCTCAACATCGAGTCCTGCTTTGAAAAATATTTCAAAAGCAAGTGAAATTGGCAAGAACAACAAAATAACAAATTTAAGTTAAAAAGGGGTGAAAGGCGGGGGGGGGGGGGAACGGTTTAAGGAGATTTTTGGGATTTCTTGGTGTATATGGGGCCACGAAATGTCTTAAAATGGGTGTGTTCAAGGGGTTAATAAGCCCCGGTGCCACGCTTCTTGCTCTCATCCTATAGTAGAGCATGCAAGTGCCAGTATTCCATTGGGGCAGAGGAATTAGTGGTCTCGGAAGGAAGCATCTTAGAACGTGAGTTCTTCGTATGTGCCGAAAGCTATGGTTACAACTCAATTTTTGTATGCTATTTATTGTTAAGAGCTGTGGATACTAAGTAAGAAAGCTTGGTTTATCAGCAAATTGTGGGATCCTTCATTTAGCATGTCCCTATATGCTATTCATATCAATAATTTAAATGTTCAGCCGGCCAATCATAACGAGTTTCACGTCAGAAGGAGTTCGACTATCGTGTATCACGAACTTTGCTGCGTGTGCTGCTATCTAACGGAGGAATCAATAACTTTTGACGGTTTGGTAAATGAAAATGCTGTTTTTACCGACCCGTCAAAAGTTACATGTTTCCTCCGTTAGATAAGCAGCACACGAACTCTTTCTGACGTGAAACTCGTTATGATTGGCCGGCTGAACTTTGCGAGATCCAATTGTAGCTAGTCTTAGGTCACATGAGAGCGTTGATTGGCTGCCGTGTATCACCACTTTTGTGTCAGAGATGTATGTTGTTGACAACAAAAATGGCCATGATTCACTAGGCGAGAGCAGAGGAGCCAGATGATTCGTAAAAATATGCGGCGAACTAGGCTTGGGCGTAATTTCTTCATTAAAGCATAGGCCTAGCCGCCTAGCATAAAATACAATTTCAAAATATTCATGAGATGGAACACTACTTATCACAATGCAGGTAAACATTCAAACACACGGCGTGACAGTACCAGTGACAACAGGTAAGCCTAGCCTAGTTGCCTGAATTTCTTCTGGCCAAGATTAGGCCTAGTATATTTTACCGATCTTGGGCCCTAGCTAGGCTTACAAACTCACATTGCCATACCAAAATGCACCCATCACTGTACAATAGGCCTAGACCTAGCCTGTGGCACCCTCCAAAACCAAGATTAGTTGTAGGCCTAGGCCCTAGGTTTCCATAACCAAAAATATTTGACCCAGGAGATAAGCCTACCCCTTTGCCTGGGCCTAGGCTTTAACTGAAGAATTTGTTTTGATAGGCCTAATAGAAAGTCTGAAATGGAGAATACATTTTCTCAATTTGGAAAAACTCGAATTGAACTTGAAAACCGAACATTTGACTGTACTCGACTCGAATTGAAATCTCCCGTTCGCACAGCCCTAATTGGAATTGATTTCACCCTTTGTTGACTTAATTCACAACTACCTTATCTTACCCTTTTTTCTAATCCTCCTCCTGTGTTTTCTAGGGAGAAGTGAACCCCCGAGATGAGTTCAAGGCCCGAGCCCGCTACCTTGGAGAGAAGTACGACTACGATGTGACTGAGGCTCGTAAGATCTGGGCGTTCGGTCCCGACGGCACAGGGCCCAATCTGCTTCTTGACTGCACCAAGGGTGAGTGCGAGACATATTTAATAAAGACCGGTTTATGATTGACAGCAATGTGGGGAGACGTGAACGCGAAAGATAACACATAGGCATAGCTAGAGCCCCGCATTTTTCGTAAGTGGCGGTATAATAGCTTTTACAACGAAATTGGGAGAAATTTGTTTTTTATACCGAAATTGAGATAAAATTGGTTTTTATACCAAAATCAATGATTTTTAAGTGCAAAAAATACAAATATATCTGTACTATTCACTGAAAACTCTTATTTATTGTCAATACAAATGGTGAAATTACGCGTAATGGCACCTTGTCCAAAGCATTTTGTAATGCAACTGAAGAAATATTAATTTCATCGTATTGAATTAGAAAATTAACGTTATTAAATTTGCATTTTTAACTGACACACACTGCATCAATATTGTAAGTCCGCTCTTAACGCTGTATAAAAGTAAAGTATTGCTTTCAAGATCTAATATTTTACCAAAATTAATACTTTATTTACCGAAATATGCATATTTTTGTCCATTTTTAACACGAAATTAGGAATTTAATTCAACGAAATTCATAAGTTTTATTTACCATTTAATCTTGCCCCTAGGCATAGCTAGCCTAGAGGTAGTGAAAAATGGTGATAACAAAATTTGTGAATTTTTTTAAATTTCTATGATCAAAATGATATGAAACTTGTCAAGCTGCAAATAAATTCCCAAAATTAACCTTTTAGTGTGCAAAATGTAGTGGGGTGGTGGAGGTGCCGAACATTACACATGCGGCAGGCGGTACAGTAAACGGACGACAACGCAACACCATTCCCTGACTTTACGGAAGTAGACCGCCAAATAGCGGCGCAAAGGCCTATCACGGACTCCGTGGAAATGGTCCACCCAAATAATTTTACGTACAATTTTTTTTGTTTAAAAGATTCTTGGGTCTCGATCGGTTCCAACTTTTTGAAATCGATGTCATCCCTAACTTAAGGGGCTTGTTTCTTTTTCTTTTTCGTTTTTTTAAACAAGTTTGACCATTTTTGTGAAATTGCGAAAAACACAAAATTTGAGTTTTATATCACCATTTCTCATTTCAATAAGCAATCTTCACGGGGAACTTTCCCCTTCCCTTTGACTACCTCCCCGACGGCGACGACAACACGGATGGATGATGACACAGACGGAGACGACCACGACGTGGGGGAACCCCTGCCCTCCCCATACGCTTGTGGCTGGTTCTGACCAGCACAGGCCTGTCCACCCTTTGTCCCCCCGCGTCATCCCTTCCGTCCCTCCCTTCGTCTCGATTAGCCAAGTTGCATAAATATGCACCATCAATCAATCACAATACCATTCTTGCCCAATTTGCTAAAATATTTGGGTGCCAAAGATCTACCATCTGCATTCATATATTTCTGTTTCTGACCATTTTCGTCTTAGTTAGCGTTGGAGCTGATTAAATGGCTCAGGCTGGCGTTGAGAAATCAAATACAGGAAGCGAGGTGTTTAGTGCCAAGTACAATAAAGTTCAAGCTTTAGAAAAAGAAGCTTGCCTAGTGCCAAGTACAATAAAGTTCAAGCTTTAGAAAAAGAAGCTTGCCACTTTATAGGCGATATAAATAAATAATATACAATGGCCCAAGGTTGCCACTTTCAAGGATTTTTAAGGTGTCTTTAGGATTCCAGGATTTTTACCAAAAATCTTAGGATTTCCTACAATACTTAAAAATTCATGAAATTCATACATTATTTTTAATACAGCCTAAAAAGCGATCAACAGTGGGTAATAAAAACATCAGTAGCACTGGGTAATAGTACTAATAATAAACCCAGCAAGTATGAGACACAATAATGGCAAACTAAAAAGTTAATAGCCTACAATTAAATAATCTAAGAAAATTCTGATTCTTGAGCCTATGCTCGCATGTAATGTAACAATGTAGGGGTGTGCGGGTACCCGAAATTTTGGGCGACAATTTGGAACCGACTTCGGTTCGGTTCCGGGTATTTGAATCGGGCGTGCAAGTCACGACTTCTCGCCAGTAGAAGGCTTTCAACTTCCGGTCCAGATGGATCGAGCGCGCACTTGGGTCGGCGCATGTCCCCCCCACCTCTCGGTCGACCTTCCCCACCCGTGCACAGTCGGCTGTGAAGTGGATCGTACGCGCATTGGTGTGCGCACGCCTCTCCCCGCCTCTCAGCCAGCTACGACCTTGGCTATGACGAGTTACATTGCCCCGCAGCTATCTCTCTCGCACTCATTACGCTTATGGGCTAACACCGTCATAATAGGTAAAATAGTGATAATTCTGGACCGGCACCTCCACTAAGAAGTAAGAAAGTAGGCCTATGTAACTTCTGGACCAGCACCTCCACCATCCATTTTTTGGTTTTTAAATTTGTACCTGTAAACTGAGAACCATTTTTTGACTTGGAAATAATATGGACCAACCCACTACAAATTAGTAAAAAAAAAAACTAAAAAAAATCGAACTTCAAACTTTTTTTTAACTTGAACTTTAAAAAAGTTTGAGTTCGAATTTAGAACGATCGCACAAACCAACACTAAAATAATGAAACGCAACCTCCCAACGTTTCGAGTGTTATCTGTTTTTGACAGTTCGTACACCTAGTTCGTCACCTCGCCACACGCAGCACTGTGCTGAGTTGATAACGTGACCATTTTCATTGTCGTTCATTCTGGGCCGACATCCAACTCTTTGTTTAACTAAATTTTCTCCTTACGGTACTATTCTTATTTTAATGTTCTATTTGGGGATGTGTGCTAAAAAATTGCACATTTTGCACATTTTTCCTTCATCCCGGATTTTCAGGTTGCCTACTTTTTTATATTGAGTACCGTATTGTTCCGAATAAAGCACGACCTCGAATATAACACGACCCCCAATTTTTCAGAATCATTTCAAGAAAAAAGAAAAAAATCAAAGAAAATTAAAATGTACATGAAACACTTACAACAAAACATTTTGAACAATGTTAGGGCCTAGGCCTATGGTTTTTTACAGGGTAGGTCCAAGCACAAGCTCACGTGTCAACCACAGTTCACCAGTCTGATTCCTGGTCTTCAATGTTTACGTCGTGGGGGGTGGGGGTTATACTAGGCCCTAGTATCTATGGTCGTAGGCCCAGGCCTAGCTCCTTCGCAATCACTTGCTGACTTGCTAAGGCAGAGCAACCTTTCTTTTCCACGCGATCAGCAGTCCTCATTTGTTCATCTTGAGCCATTTCATCTTCTCCTTCATCACTCATTATTACGTTACGTAGACTCTTAGCTCTTAGCAACGTAGATAGACAACCCCGACAAACAAAATCTATGTAGGTCAAGCTAGGTCACGATGTGATCACGGCTAAGGATTCTGACGACTAGCAGACAGTTTCGCCCAAGGTTCGGCCGAGTTCAGTGGCTTAAGAGTGGGTGGGCGGGGCGAAGCGCAGCAGACTATGCGCGGGAGTTGTATAGAGGCGTGGCCTATGTTCAGGCGCTATTTCAAATGCAAGCGCGCGGAAATAACGCGAGTGCTGTTTTTGAGATTGTATTTTCGGAAAAAAACATCGCGCTATATTCGGAACAATACGGTAGTAAATTGGCAATCCATTTTATAACAATTGATTTTCTTTTTATCCACAGGTGTTCAGTACCTGAATGAAATTAAGGATTCTGTAGTTGCCGGTTTCCAGTGGGCTACCAAGGAGGGAGTCTTGTCCGAGGAGAACTTGCGCGGAGTTCGGTTCAACATTTATGATGTCACCTTGCACACGGATGCCATTCACAGGTAAATACATGGATTACTTGAGATAATTTGAGGTTCTTTTTAGGGGATTGTAAGCCGATAGTTATCCTTTAGCTAGTAGCTCGCTGGCAAATGGCCAAAAACGACACACTTGGTGGAAAAGGCAAAAGTAAGCTAGTAGGCGTCGCGACGCCTGAATTGGCGGGCGGTAATGCAACACGGTGTCCTGTACTGAGATTATCGTCGCGTCGTTTTCTATCGAGAAAACAATGGGTTGATGATGAAAAACGACTGGTTGCCCGAATCTTTTTTGAAGATTTGGTTCATATTACAGGTCAGTTTTATACACATTCGTGTAATTCTATGCACCGTTATTTCATGGGACAAGTTGCCGCTGTGGCCATGACCTGTGCAGCAATTTTGTTTTTAAATTTTCTATCCTATTATTTATTTATTTTTTACCCACATCGTTCATCTGGCTAGTCTCCCTGCTTCCATTGTAGAAAGTCCAGGGTTCAAATCCTGCAATAGGCAGAACAATTTAACTTCTGATAGCCTATAGATTTGGCCCAACAATTCTTTTCTTGGGACGGTGTCATCCTAGCAACAATATACCTACTTCTTGTTGGCAATTTATATCCAATGGTTAGAGGTAATGAGAAATAAATGATGATATTAAAACCCAAATTTTGTGATTTCACAAAAATATTCAAAAACATTACTAAAAAAAAAAAAAAAAAAAAAAAATGAGCTTCCTACATCGACTCCAAAAATCTTATTACTGCATAAACATATTACTGCATGGTTCTTTTCTTGTGTTCCCAGAGGTGGCGGTCAGATCATTCCAACAACCCGACGCTGCTTGTACGCGTGTCTGCTGACAGCGCAACCACGACTCATGGAGCCCGTGTACTTGTGTGAGATTCAGGTAAGACTTACTTTGCGTACTCCTTAAAATGTTTCTGTTTAGCAGCAAAAATTCGGGATAAATACAAGTGATGACATCAAGTAGGTTGTAAATATTGGAGTCTGGTTTGTAGCAGCCTTGGGATTTGAATAGGAGTTATACTATTTATGGAATGAGATCGGGTGGACCATAACGAAAGATCCGCAGCACTAAGTTATAGGGCTGTGCGAGCAGGGTTTTTTTAAGTCGAGCGAGATCGAGCGAGAATTTGAAAAAAATCTTGAATCTCGAGCGAGATTCGAGATCGAGCGAGATCCGAGATCAAGCGAGGTCGAGCGCACTGAAATTGTTGTAGGACCCCAAAGAAAGAATTGCCTACACAAAATAATTAGGCCTAGGTGGCTTCAAAAGTAAAAAATAGGCCCTAGGGCCTACTTAAAAATAATATTTAAAAAGTAAACAACATTTCTCAGTTCAGTGCATAGGGGCCTAGGGCCTAGGCGTGGAGTAGGCAAGGCCTAGCCCTAGCCTATCTATGGCAGAGGTCCTAGGCTACATGTTGAATGAAATATAATTTTTGTTTCTAACTTTATTAGTTTAATCACATTAATTTGGTAGTGAAAATATTTAATAAGTAACAACACCTGGCAGTGACCTCAGTCGCAACGAGATAGGAAAGGAATGTCGTAAGAAAAACCGATAAAGTAAGTTCTCCGTTAGAGTCGATAACGAGTCGATAAAGCGCTCTCTGCTCGCGACCGCCAACGTCACAAATCACGCTTCAGGTCAGTAGCTCGCTCGATAGAGTGCGCTACCAGTGACCAGTCAAATCAAAGACGTTGGAGTAGTAGTATAGACAAATGCGCGATCTGTGTGCGCGTCGACAGACGCATGCGCGTTGGCAACGAATTTGTGAAATTTCGACTAGGCCTAAAATAAAATGTAGATGGATGTCTTGTTGTCACTTATTGGGTGTATGCTAGTACTAGAAGTACCTAGCCTAGCTTTCGTTCTGTAGAACTTCTCTAGAGGAAAGTGTTTTAAAGTGAAGCCTATTTTATGCGTCATTTGTTAGTAGGCCCTAGGCCTCCGATCGGCGGGTTTATAAAAGCTCCGATCACGGAATGGAACCGGGACTCTGTTAGGCCTAGGCCTACAGCCTTTGGCCTAGGCCTAGAGATTTCTCGACAATGTGGCATGGCAATATGAAATTATTACGCAAAAATCGGGGAATAAATATTACTTTACCACGTCGCATAACGCAAGGTCCCGCATAATTACGACCACCGTGGTTCGTGACGGAGATATCTCGAGACAAGATTTTTCGAGCAATTTGAGATTGAGATCGAGCGAGACTCGTTTTTCCGAGCAGTATGATCTCGAGATCGAGCGAGATTCGAGCAGCACTTTAATCTCGCTCGAATCTCGAAAAGTCGAGACTCGCACAGCCCTACTAAGTTATCATATTGTCTATGAGCTGACTAATATTGACTAATCATTACAATTAGGCAGTGGATAATTTTCAATTTTTTTAATTTAAGGTCTCACATTACCGTTACGTCATAAGTAGGGCTGTGCGAGCCTAGAATTTTTCAGCCGAGCCGTGTATTTAAAAAAAAGCTTGATTTTCGAGCCGAGCTTTTTGAAAATGTCGTTTATTTAGAGAAAACCACGGCGCGGCAGCGAAATTCAAATATCGTTCCTCCCGACGCAAGCTCTACGAAGTGTCTTGTCGTCTCAACACAGTCTAATAGCATTTATCTTCTCTCTCGCTCTCACCGGCCGACCGCTAGGGCTAGGCGGCGGATTGCATTGACTGTCTAGTGCTAGCGTAGACACAGGCTACAGCTGGTTGTAGGCCTACTAGTCGGCCGTCGCATAAACTGTTAGTGTTGAGTGAACCAAGAAGACGCCGCATTCTTCCGCGAAAGTCTTTGTTGACAAGACTATGAAAATGAGCAAACTGCGTGTTTTTGTAAGCCCGGCTCGGTTCGAATAAATCGAGCCTAAAACCAAGCTCGGCTCGGCGCGAGCTCAAAAATGAAGCTCGAGAAATCGAGTACTCGCACAGCCCTAGTCATAACATCCAGTTTCAAATGTCTGCTGATTAGTGATTACACTTGGTTCCACTGTAGGCCTGTACTACAAATTAGAGGTGTGCAAGTACTCTAAAATTAAAATTTGAACGAACTTATATGGAGTGTTCAAACTCATCGCGGAAAACGGTTAAAATGGTAAAATGTCGATCTAATGTATAGGGACCCTTGATTTTCGCGAGCACTTTATTCGCGAATTTTCGCAATTTTGTTGATAAATGAAATTTGACAACAGATGTCGACCTTTGGTGACCTTGGCATTCAAATGGCGTCCGCGAGTTTTCGCGATTTTCGGCGTTTTTTAGGTTTTATGCGATTTTATTCATTTTATTACAAATTCACGAATTTTTCCGCGATTTCACAACTTTTTGCGATGTTTTTCCGATTTTTAGTGTTCAAATCACAAAAAGTGCAGAATTATTTGAAAATCCCGCTAGATTTCGAGTTTCGATCATATTCAAGATGGCTGACTGTGAAATCGATTATTTCGCCAAAAGTTCGACTAATCGATTTTTCGGTCGATAGTCGACCATACCAGCAGATTGTGATGCTTTGTGGCCTAAGTTGCAGCTGTCTTGTATTCTGTGATCGCAAACTGCCGATAAAATGACGAAAATAATCCCGCGCGAGTGTAAATAAAGATAAAGACATGTTATTTGTTTGATTTCAATAGACCTACTTGTTTCTTGCATCAGATGTGTTTCCAGGACAACAAAGGAGTTGACAGGCTGTCTGGGCCTACCTAACCTCAAATTCGCGATGTCTGAGGCACTGAGTTAAAGCTGTTTAATGTTATGTCTACCATAAGAAAATCGTTGATTTGTCAAAATTTTGAGAATAAGTGCCCTAAGCATAGCCCCAAGCAATTCAAATGACACTGGACCCTAGGCCTAGGCCTACTAGGCCCTAGTATGGAGCAGGTTTAGGGCCTAGGCCATCTTCAGGAAACAACACAGCATTGGACCTTTTGGATACTACGGTTGTATCTAGGCCTAGTCGAGTTATGTCTGCAAAAAAATGCACAGAATAAATTTAACACCGAGATAATTTTAAAGAACCTTGGCCTTGACCCCAACCTACACATCTCAAGCCCCTAGCCTAGGCCTAGGCCTATGTACACTTCATTTTTGTATGACATTCATTGGTATGTAGTAGCTAGTTCATTTCCTAGGCCTATACCTACCACGATATCAGGCTCTAGTCTCGATTTTTTAAATGGGAACAGTAGCCTAGGCCAAGTAAAGCAGTTCTTTTAGGCCTAGGCCCTAGCTATTTTGGCATAGGCCTAGGTCTAGATTAGTGTCTTCCGTTACATTCTTGTTATATATAAATGATAACATTACAATATGCATGAATGACACGCAGTCACATGCAAATTAACTAATTTATTCACCGCTTTTATTTACCGCTTTTTGTCGAGTTTTGATTTTAACACCGACTTTTTGCACCGCTTTTTAATATTTTTTGTACCGCTTTGTGGCGGTTTTATTTACCATAAATTAGGGTCCCTACTAATGTAGCCCAAACTGCCATTAAACACCCTGTATTGACAAAAATACATTATTTCAATGTTGTAGAATTTTTTTGAAAACACGCGTTTGTAAACATCATGTCCCGACGAATCATACTATGATGCAGTGCACAGTGTCATTTATTTTATTAGTCTAAAGTTGTAATCCTTGAGTATGACGTGCAATAAATCTTTTTTCAACAACGTAACAGCTATTCACGTGTTTCATTCACCCCCTCCTAGACAACAGTGTCACGGTGTGTAAGCAACCGAGATTCTTGACTTTGTAGTCTTTCTTCTCGCAGCAGCTGGCACAACTTGATGACACGTGCTTGCAGTAGGACTTGTCGGGGGGGGGGGTCGTGCGCCGTACAGGATGTGCAAAGAACGGGTGGCTAGGCAATCAATCAGCACTGATAAGACAATCAGATGTGCGATAAAGATGTGCAGTGTACACCGAGAGCGAGCCATTTCAAAATGGACCGCGAATATAAAGTGCTATTTTTCTAATGTTATTTTTGGAATAAAGCATCTCGTTATGTTAAGGCAAATTGGTAATAGGGATACTCGGGTACCCGACTCCCTATTGGAGTAGACTCCATTTTCAAGGAGTTAGGGGGGGATTTTTTTTTTTTATCAATTGAATGGGATTGCACTTGTTGTTTCGTTAGTCGTTACCTTATCTCAAAACGTAAACATAACAAATCAGCGAGAGTCTTGGCCGGGCCAAGAGACAAGCAATCTAGTGATACGTAGCAGGTGGAGGGTGGGGGGGGGAACGGCCGGACAGTGTTGTGCAACTAGAGTAGTGGGCTAAAAATAACTTTTACGTAAAAAAAATTCATACAAATTTTTTTAATTGCGGATTGGGGAGTCGGTTCCCAAGGCTCCGAAGTCGACTCCAATATTTACTACCCGATGTCATCACTAATAATTGGTAACTTAGATTTGAATACATTGAACTACAAAGTCAGTGTCTTGAGTGATTTTTTTGGGGCACAAAATCTCCCAGAAAGACCCCAGGTAAGATATGCTCCTTGTCAATGTAAATAGTGGTGATATTTTGTAATTTTTGGGGATTTAACGTTTTCCCGTTCTAGGACTTTTTGGGGAACCTCCCCGGAAAAACTTTTATCAAGGTTTCACTGTATTATTTTAAATGAATGCCTAGGTAATCACTTTCGAGCAACCCTTCAAATCAAATTGTAGTGCTGAAAAGTATGCTGTTAATGCAATCAGTTCCCACTGTGTCATTTTAAATTCTAACTACCCAGTATATTTCTAAATCCTATCTGTGTTGGCTGGGCATACCGTATGCAAGGGTTGCCGTTTTCACGGATTTGATCCGTTTCTCCGGATTTTTAGGGTATTTCAATTTTCAAGGATGACAGGATATTTGGGGAAATTCACGGATATTTTATTAATCTTACTTTCCAAGCTTATTTTCGTAAATTTGAATTTGCGCGGGCAAATTTGCATTGAAAATGTTGAAGGCGGTGAGGTATGTGCAGAGTGCAGTATCTACAACGGCTGGAAATCGCTGGATATGAACTCCCATTGGCCGAGGCAACCGACCAATCAAAGATGTGTCCCAGTCATTGTAGATACTGCTAGAGTAGCAATAAGTGAAAAAGATGGGAAAATGGTGTCTGGGAATTTATTTCGCTTCGTATTTGTTGTTGAAGTTTGGATTAATGATATTGTTACTTGTAAACGTGATTGAACATTGAGAAAATTCAAATTTTATAGATTAGAAAGTTAATAGGAAGTTCTACAATGTTATCTATGCACATAAAGGGTAGGCCTAGGTCAAAATCTTAGTGCATCATTCACCAGGCCTTGCCTGCCTAGGCTAGGCTAGGCCTCGGCCTCTTTTAACTAGGGCCTAGAGCAGAAATGATGATTTCATGTTTAAAAAATGAATTTTTCTTTAGAAGATACACATTTGTATGCATTTTAGTACCATGTGAAGCAGTCACAGGCGTTTTTTGTCCATATATTTAAGTCTGCAAGGTCTGCAAGGCTAGGCTATTTTGTAGGTTTTGATGGTAAAAACGGAAATATCGTCATTTTAAGCCTTGCATCAAAGAAATTACCGTTTTTTGTTCTTTTCACGGATATTGGCGGATATTTCACGTCCTCTTACAGGATTTGAAAATAAAGTCGGTGGCAACCCTGCCGTATGCACTTTTGACATTTGATTTCCAGTGATGAGCAATTTCGCAGACCTGTTCTGTATTCTGGTGATGAGTGTGAAATACTGAGGAAATTGAAGTCAACATGAAAGAGCAGTAAGATTCAGATATGCTTTTGTGTCCGGCCCTTGTCAAACCTTTTCTGGTCAGATTCTTTTGTTGGTTATTTAGAAGGTGATACAGCTGTTATTTGTTCAAAGAACCTTGAAAGACTTCATGAGTGGGCAACATATTACCCTTCCTTCTTACTTCTTGCTTCTCTCAGTAACTACAATGACTGGGACACGTATGAGTGGGCAACATATTACCCTTCCTTCTTACTTCTTGCTCCTCTCAGTAACTACAATGACTGGGACACGTATGAGTGGGCAACATATTACCCTTCCTTCTTACTTCTTGCTCCTCTCAGTAACTACAATGACTG
This sequence comes from Sweltsa coloradensis, assembly GCA_024449915.1. Taxonomy (NCBI): domain Eukaryota; kingdom Metazoa; phylum Arthropoda; class Insecta; order Plecoptera; family Chloroperlidae; genus Sweltsa; species Sweltsa coloradensis. The sequence continues at coordinate 118,565 of JAMZAV010002207.1, forward strand.
GGACACGTATGAGTGGGCAACATATTACCCTTCCTTTTCTTCCTCTCAGTAACTACAATGACTGGGACACGTATTTGATTGGTTGGTTTCCCGGCCTATGGGAGTTCATATCCAGCAATATCCAGTCGTTGTTACTGCACTGTGCACACATCATAGGTCGCCTTCAATATTTTCAATGCAAATTAGCCCGTGCAGATTCAAATTTACGAAAATAAGCTTGGAAAACATCTTGGAACATACATAATAAATAACACAAAAATGATTCTTTGTAAAAATTACTTTGTTAAATCCAGAACTTTGTTAAAAGAGAGTTCTCTATAATAAGTGGGCTCGACTGTATATTGTAGTATTAGTAGACATTTGATTATAAAAATACTAAAAGATTTAGTTTAAAGATGCCTTTGAGAGACTTAGTCAAAAATACTACCCATTAACCAATGGGTTAATGAAATCGTGTTTTAGAGTCAAAACTGGCTGTTATGCGTTGCCATGGGCGACCATGATGGAATGACGTGACACTAATAATGTCTATTGTGATAAGGTCTGTGCGAGACTCGATATTTCAAGACGAGCTCGAACAGGGTTGTCTGCTCGACGCTCGCTCCATTTGCTCCATAATAATCTCAAAGTCGAGTCTCGTATGTCGTTATCAACTATCGAGAAGTCGAAATTGCTCGCAAGCGATATATTTTCGATAAGTCGACTTTCCACAGAACTCGCATTATCTTAAAATGGCGGATTTTTCTCGACACGTATTTTCTGGACACTTGGGATAGCAAGAAATAGTTATTTATTGTTTATGCTGGTGGATTTTCTTCAGGTGAAAAAGATTATAATGTAATTGACGCAAAATTTTATCGGAAATTAACGGTCTAAATGTATCCTGTAAGCCTAGCCCTACCTAGGCTAGGGCCTAGGGCAAACAGGTACTAATGTTGATTGTGATGTGTATTGTCTTCAGGTTTGGCTATGAAAGTGGCATTGCCGTTTTATTTCATCGATCTTGTTATGATTTTTCATCTGGAAGTGATGGTGATATTGATGGTCCAAGTGTATCCCGTAAGCATAGGCCTAGGGCGACCTAACCAAGACGTGTATTACAGTTTAAGGTCATAAGAAATCGTTATTAATGTTGATTTTTATGTAGGGGTACTCTTTAGGTTTGGCTATGAAAGTTGGATTGCTGCTTTATTAGATCGATATTTTTATGATTTTTCATCGGAAAGTGTTGGTTGGTTAGCATAGGCTCTAGATCTAGCCTAAGCAGACAAGAATGCGCTGTATTTGATACTTGTAATATTATTATTTTGCGAGATATAAGCCATGGAGCCTAGGCTACGCCTACTTCTGGAGATAGCTTTTCCAAAATGCCTGGGTTTTTTTTAGCTTGCACAAGGAAAATGTATGATACTAGGCCTAATGGTGGTGAATTTTTAAACATTTTTCAAATATGTTGATCGCTCAATCTCGATATTTGCTTGATCTCAAATCTCGCTCGAAATTCAAGCAGGAATTCTCATTTCTGCTCGCACAGCCCTAATTATGATCATTTCGCAGACCTGTTCTGTATTATTTCACCCGCATTTTTATGTGAAATTTTAAATTGTGTGCAACAAGGGCAAATTAATTTATACAACCAAACCTTTTTATTTTTCTGTTTGGATTTCCTATGATGATCATTTCGCAGACCTGTTCTGTATTATTTTGATGAATGTGTACACTGAGGAAATTTTCTAATTTGTTGCTTCATTAATAAATACATCACCCGCATTTTTGGCCTAGGCCTACTAGCCCTATAGCCCCACATCAGGGTTGCCGTTTTTATGGATTTAATCTGTTTTTAACGGATTTTGAGGGTGCAAAACGGATCGACGAATTTTTATTCCAATTTACGGATTTTTTGTTTTAAAAGATTTTTTTTTCGTTTTACGCCGTTTTTAACTAGGGCTGGTCAAAATATCTATAGTATTTCAATTCGATATCGATAAGTGGGAAGATTTTTTATGTATAAATATCAGAGCTTACACCAAAATTTCGGAATTTTGGTGGAGGTGCCGGGTAAGTAGTCTAAATTAAATTATCCTGGCTGGTGCATATGGTGGAGGTGCCGGGTCATAAAACGCGGTTGTGAGATTGTAAAAATCTAATTTTTTTAAAAAAAAAAAAGGATATGCATTCATGGTGATACCATAGCCCTATCAACCCTCTTTGGCCTAAAATCATTAAAAATAGGCCTCTTTAAAAAATTATATTTTCAATTTTTTTAAACTTAACAATTACATGGTAATCAATATCATATCAAAATTGGTACATTTAAGCATTAAAAGGATTTTTAAGGATTAGGGTGTTTCATTTAAGGATTTCTAAGGATTTTTGATGTGCTCAAACAGGATTTTTATTTTTTCTTGGTAGCAACCCTGCCCTACATGCATTTTCTGGTTTTGTAGTAGACAGTCTTTGTTTTCATGGTGGAAGGGCATCTATTTAGTCTTCCAAGACCAGACACCACAAATGCATGTGTGAAATTTTAAAGCAATGTACTAGTGAAAAACAAAACCTTTTTATTGTTTGATTTCCTATGATGATCATTTCGCAGACCTGTTCTGTATTATTATGATGAATGTGATCACTGAGGAAATGTTCTAATTTGTGGCTTCATTAGTAAATACATCACCCGCATTTTTGGCCTACTAGCCCTACATGCATTTTCTGGTTTTGTAGTAGACGGGCCTCGTTTCCATGGTGGAAGGGCATCCATTTAGTCTTCAAGACTAGACACCACAAATGCATGTGTGAAATTTTAAAGTAATGTACAAGTGTAAAACCAACCCTTTTTATTTTTTCCCCGTTTGATTTCCTATGATGATCATTTCGCAGACCTGTTCTGTATTATTTTGATGAATGTGTACACTGAGGAAATTTTCTAATTTGTGGCTTCATTAATAAATACATCACCCGCATTTTTGGTAGCCCTACATGCATTTTCTGGTTTGTAGTAGGCGGGCCTCGTTTCCATGGTGGAAGGGCATCCATTTAGTCTTCAAGGCCAACACCACAAATGCATATGAAATTTTAAAGCAATGTACAAGTGTAAAACCAAACCTTTTTTATTTTTTCCCCATTTGATTTCCTATGATGATCATTTCGCAGACCTGTTCTGTATTATTTTGATGAATGTGAACACTGAGTAATTTTTTTTCATTTGGGGCTTCATTTACTGTAGGTATACCGTATTGTGCTGAATATATTCCGATCCCCTAACTTTGGCCATCAATTTTTTTTTTTTTTTTTTTTAGCAAAATTTAATTAAATATTTTTTTACGTGCCGTTATTCCTGCAGTCTTATTTCCGCCGAGCTTGTGCCGACGTAGTTTTTCCCGCCGCCTATTTACGCGGCGCCCGTGATGACGTAGCGCTAAACCTTACCAAGACGCATATTTTTTTAACAGTGAGATCATAAGAAATCATTATTAATGTTGATTTTGATGTATTGTCTTCTCTTCAGGTTTTGCTATGAAAGTGGCATTTGCTCCATTAAAATCTCGAAAATTCGAGTCTCGTATGTTGTTATCGAGAAGTCGAAATTGCTCGCAATCGATATATTTTCAATAAATCGACTTTCCACAGAACTCGCAAAATCTTTCTTAAAATGACGGATTTTTCTCTACGCATATTTTCTGGACACTTGAGATAGCAAGAAATAGTTATTGTTGATGCTGGTGGATTTTCTTCAGGTGAAAAAGATTATAATGACATCGGCGCGTAATTTTATCGATCTACTAAAGAGTTCATAATCATCGGATAGTAACGGTCCAAATTTATCCCGTAAGCCTAGAGCGAAACCGATAAGACCACTAATGTTGATTTTCATGTATTGTCTTCAGGTTTGGCTATGAAAGTTGCATTGCTGCTTTATTTAATCTATCTTGTTATGATTTTTCATCGGGAAGTGATGGTGATATTGACTGTCCAAGTGTATCCCGTAAGCCCAAGACATGCATTTTTTTTAACAATATAAGATCATAAGAAATCATTAATGTTGATTTTGATGTAGCCTATTGTCTTCAGGTTTGGCTATGAAAGTGGCATTGCCGCTTAATTTGATCGATCTTGTTATGATCTTTCTTTGGAAAGTGGTGTTGGTTGCCTAGGCCCTTGATCTAGCCTACCCCTACAACATTTTCCCCACATTATTAAAAATATATCAGAAGAATCCCTGGACATTTTAAGACAAGAATGCGCTGTATCACATACTTGTAATATTATTATTGTGCGAGATGTAAGACCCTAGGTTATGCCTACTTCTGGAGATAGCTTTTCCAAAATGTTTGGTGTTTTAGCTTGCACACAGTAAATGTATGGTAGGTAGGTCTAATGAGGGTGAATTTTTGAACATTTTTCATAATAGCCTATGTTGATGGCTCAATCTTGATATTTACTCGATCTCGGATCTCGCTCAAATTTTAAAATCTCTGCTCGCACAGCCCTATAGGTATGCCTTGGATACTAATGAATTGCTTTCCTTCCAGTGTCCCGAGGTCGCTGTGGGAGGTATCTACGGTGTATTGAACAGGAGGCGAGGCCACGTCTTCGAGGAGATGCAGGTTCCTGGCACACCCATGTTCGTTGTCAAGGCATACTTGCCCGTCAACGAGTCCTTCGGTAAGATTCTCGACTATTGCTGCTGATTTCCGTCTTTATTCAAACAGATATAAATTATACAATGTTAAATTGGATGGAATGCTATTTGAAAGTCTTGATCATAAGCATCCAATGAAACCTCGATGCATCGTTTTCAATGAGAGACGAGGAAAAAAAGATGGATAGGGGAAACACAAAGTCTCAGTGGAGGGAAAAAACTGAGAAAAAATACATATTGGGCCTACCAGAAATACACTGAAAAATACCGTATTTACGCGCATAAAGGCCGCCCTCGCGTAATGGCCGCACCCCAGTTTTGACCATGCAATTTTTAAAAAGTACTTTGCATGTTGTATTGGCCACACTTGTTATTTTAGCCAGCAAATCCTTTAGGAATGAAACAACTCATCGCAAAACAGGCAATGAACATGCAAACGAGCATGTTCATAAATAAACCATTTTATTTTAATGCAATGTTATTCTAGAGTGTTTACTTTCTGTGTGCAAGGTCGCACGGCTCACACAACGTCAGACACTAACACAGCTGGCATTGCTTGGATTGAAGTGTGCGAGAGTGTTTACAATAAAACAGACTGGTTTTGTTATCTAATCTCATTCATAACGTAAACAAAACAACACAGCGAGAGTCTTGGCCCGACGCCAATTGATAGTGAGCTAGGCGATAACGTATTTAGTGGCGTGTGAAGAGGGGGGGGGGGGGTATTTATCTCCGCGGCTGTCGGCTCTTGAATGGATGTTTAGTTTCAAGTTCCATTCGCCCATTAATCCACTTCTTTGTCTATTGCATTTTCAGTCACCGTCATTGTCACCCAATACAATGTCCATTTCTTCATAACCATAGCCAGCCTCTATCATGTCGACTTCAATAAAACAAAGAAGCGCGCCTGAAACCAGCTCGGATAGCCTACGATCTTACATCAGGAAACTGCGACCTGGCGTCGGGTGGATGCGTGACCGGCTGACGAGGCAGTCATTGCCGCGAAACGGAGAATTTTACGGGCAGCGGGCGGACATCTTCACTTCCGCGGACGTATTCACACGTTGAACAAGACTTATTTAATTAATAACTTACCGTTAAAATGAGTTTTTTTTTACTCTTGCTCGCATATGTGTACGTAATATTGATACAATTACATATTATAATTTTATTTTTTTCGACTTTGTATAGTCATATAGGCCGCCCTCGCGTAATGGCCGCACCCCTGTTTATGAACTTCAAAATTTTAAATATACCTGCGGCCTATATGCGCGTAAATACGGTAAACACACTTTCCCTGTCACTGCTAGAGTAATACCTTCTCAATAAAACGTCATTTTGATTTTTTTTTAATCTGTGCTTTGATTGAATCGATCATCGTTGCAAAGGTTTTGTACTACGCATAGTGGCTCGCCAAGTACATCGACATTGCATCAGTCTGTTGCTAACATGCCTACTTCTCGGCCCGCTTTACAGCCGCGCGTCTGTTGGGAGAGAGGCGCACCACACATGTGTTCGGGCGGAGTTAAGCTGAAACGCTGGTACAAACGCGTGATTTCTTCTACTAAATGGCTGGTACAAACGCGTGATTTCGTCCACTAAATGGCTGGTACAAATGCATAATTTTATTAGGCGGAAAGGGGGAACAACCAAAACACGCGATCACAAGGGTTTTTATTGGGGTTTTTGTATCGGAAACATTAAGGAAGGAACCCATTGACTCAATATTATTTCCGAGAACGTTGATTGATGAAACGATTGATGCAGGAAAATGATTGGCGAGAACAATGGAAGCCCACCAGCAACTGCCTACGAGACCGGTTCCCCCCACCCCTCCCACCCGCGCCGCCTGTGATCACTCTCTCCCACTCCACCAAGCACTTCACTGCAGATTCTCAATATTTTGCACTTGCCCAGTGCCATCTCAGTCTCAGTGCCATGTTATTCTTACGTGATAATTATTGCAAGATCATTGTTTTTAAATTTTAATTGATTATGCTGTCTATACTTGTTTAATTGAGGCGCGAGTGTTACATGAGTTGAGTTGTCGTGTCTTGTTCTCGGATATATACCGCCGCCCCTACCCGCTAGCCGTGTTGCTACATTTGAAGTTAAGCCGATCTCGACCTTTGAGACTCCGACCTTTTCCTAGGGACGTCAAGGATGCTGTTCAGTCGCCCGTCCAAGTGCTCTAGTTTATGTGAGTGCGTGCTCGATACCCCGCCTATGCGTGACTGGTGCAGGCAGGATGCCCATTGCACTGTAAGGTTCACGTAGAAAGGGCCCCCTTGATTTTTTAAATTGTTTTAGTTACGTTTTCCCGACCAATACGTTCAAAACGAGAGCCTTCTTCGAAAACTGATTCGGCGGGTTTGACTGTAAATTATTCCACATTGCATTTGCACTTTATCTTTATAAAATGTCTTTTGTAAATAGTGGCACCAATGGAAATCTTGTTTCACAGGCTTTACCGCCGATCTTCGCAGCAACACCGGTGGACAGGCATTCCCACAGTGTGTGTTTGACCACTGGCAGGTGCTACCTGGCGACCCGACCGAGCCCTCTAGCAAGCCCTTCACTATCGTACAGGTACGACCATTGTTCATTTCATTAGTGTTTGGCAATGACACCAATAGCTTACCTTCTGATACCTTCTTATGTAACCTTGATTTTGCTTGTTCATGTTGATATGATTGCTAAAGAATTTTGCATAGAGCCTTTATTTAGCAACAATCTTATCAAGTTAAGCTTTTGTAACATTATATAGCCCAAATACAGTAATACTATAATAAATTAATTGTGTGTTGTTTGTTCTGATATACCATATTGTATTGTCCAGAAGTCTTGAGGTCTCTTACCAGCTTATATATGCATATGTTCTTTTATATTTCAACCAGAAAAGTTAGGGGGTCGACTTATATTCAGGACATTACGGTATATCCAGAAATATAGTAATAAAAATGAAACTATATAATGGGTGTTATCGTTAGAAATTAGGGCTGTGCGAGTACTCGATTTCTCGAGCTTTTTCGAGCTCAGTTTTGAGCTCACGCCGAGCTTGATTTTAGGCTCGATAGCCGTGCTTGGCTTTATGCTCAATTTATTCAAGCCGAACCTACAAAAACACGCAGTACACGCGCTCATTTTCATCAACACTCAACAGACAGTCTTGTCAAGAAAGACTTTCACGGAAGAATGCGGCAGCCTGAGCCAGCGATCAACAGTCGACTCGACGGTCGACGCAGTAGAATGCGATAGGCCTAGACCTAGAATGCAAACATGTCACTCTCATGTGGGAAAACCTATCACACTATCGCAAGCGCTGAAGCTTTCATCGCAAAATAAGCCTAGGAAAGAAAGGAGATAAGCCAAGGAATAATAATCCAATGCGTCGTGATCGTAGAAACATGATCACATCGCAATAATTCTTCTTCCAACTAGTTCCACACCGAACATCTTTGTTCTTCGTCAGCTGTGAGTTGAGTTGGATCGACCGAACGCGCACGCAGTTCGCGCAGGTGTCACGTGTTGGCTTACAACGCGCTCTGTTGTCAACTCGAGTTACTCTTTAGCAGAGTCGACAAAGAAGTTTCCCTGGGTCTTCTTTATCGACTCTGCAGGCAGCGGGCAGGCTCCGCGGGAAAGATCGCATCGACGTAGCGCGTAAAATAATAAACCCGTGAATTAGCCTAAAAACGGTCGCGAAAAATACCCTGATCTTATAATCGGCTCCGGGTAATTTCTAGAACCGGGTACCCGATGACATCCCTAGAAAATATGTAGCCTAGCCTAACCATTTTTTTTTTATTTATTTTTTAAGCTCGGCTCGAAAATCAAGCTTTTTTTTTAATGCTCGGCTCGGCTCGACTTAAAAATTCTAGGCTCGCACAGCCCTATTAGAAATACAAATCATTGTACTTATCACTGTTAAGGGGGATCTACAGCGTTTTTCTATTTTCTCAAATATGCAACCAAGTCAAAATATAGTGAATGGCATTGAAACCTGGCTCTAATTTTTTTATGATCGGGCAGAAGAAATGGTTATTTTTTAATTTTTTTTATAAATTATTGTCTTTCCTGCCAATTTTTTAATTTGCTGGTATTTTGTACTGCTTTGTACCACCAAGTAAAAAAAATTGCAGGAAAGACATATTGTAAAAAAAAATGTGCTGTGCTATGACATATCCAATGATCGATATCACATGAAAAATTTTGATATGATATTGATATATCGAAATGTGGCAAAATTGTTTTAAAAAATAAAATTTTAATTTTCATTGACAAATATTGTTGATAAGGTATCACCATAAACCCATTTAACTATTTTTACAATCTCACAATTGCGTTTTATGACCCGGCACCTCCACCATAATAAATGCACCAGCCAGGTTAATTTAATTTCGACTACCTACCCGGCACCTCCACCAAAATTACGAAATTTTGCCATTTTTCTGTAAATTTTGGTGTGAAGCCAAATATCGACATCGAAAAAAATTTCCGCTTACCGATATCGTATCGAAATATTGATTTTTTTGCCCAGACCCAAAAAATACTCTTTTTTTTCTTTCGGACAGCTAGAACACAAGTTGAAAATTAATGTCACAAAAAAAACTACCTACGTTGAATGATGAATACATTTTAATAAAAATATCTCGTTAACAGTGAAAAGTCCAATTTGTATACTGTTGGGTGTTTTATTATAGCATATTATACATGTTTGTGGATGTGATAATCTCATCAGTAGGGCCCCGTGAAAATAGCATTAATTTTTTTGTAGCGGGGATTTCCTCAAATATTGGCATTAATTCATAAATGATCATAAAACTTATCTTTTTTGATAGAATTGTTACCTACATAAAACACCTTATTTTTCTCCATAGTATTTGCCAAAATGACCCAAATTGACCAGAAAATTGTATTTTAGCCCACATTTTTAGCACAAATTCATTTTTAGCACAAATTAACAAATATGTTTTAATTTAATAAATTTAGCATTAATTAGCAAAAGTAAAATTTGTCAATAACTCTCAACACTTATCAAAAGTTTCTCATATATAAACTCTGTAAACACAATTTAGCCATATTTAGCATTTATAGTTTAAATTTCACGGGGCTCTACTGATCCGCCTCGAGGTGTGCATCACTGATGTTTGCATTCTCTCTCTAGGACACACGTAAGAGGAAGGGGCTGAAGGAAGGACTCCCAGACCTCGCTTCCTACCTGGACAAGTTGTAAGAATTGGAGATGCTAGGGAGGGAAGAAAGGAACGTGTATAAAGTATTTAACCAAATGAAAAGAGATTCCGATGTTACTTTTATCGATAAGCTATGCTGCTCGGACAGTTCAGCATACACAAAATGGTAGTTCAGTTTTTTTGTTTTGTGAACTACATTTTCAATTGAACAAATTACACTCAGACCATCAAATACAATGTTTACGGAAGTGCACGAGTGCAGAATTTTGACTGCGTGTCAACCAAGATCGGACGACAGTTATTCCAGGTGTACAATCAGGTTATACCTATGTGAAGGGTACCAGAATAAAAATAATAAAAACAACTATAACTGGTTTCAATACTTGTGTCAATACTTACATACCTTCAAATCCTCTGGATCCCTATTTATGCAATGGTCCCGTTCATGTGACGTACATTTGGTCACACACCACAAAGCGGTGCAAAAAGTCTGTTAAAATCAAAACTCGACAAAAAGCGGTTAATAAATTTGTTAATTTGCATGTCACTGTGTGTCATTCATGCATATTGAAATAATTTATATTTAACAAGAATTTAATGGATGACACTAAACTAGACTTTGGCTAGGCCTAACCTTTGGGTTAACAGAACTGCCTAACTTGGCCTAGGCCTAAGCTACTGTTCCCTAAGATAAACTAAACTATAAAATCTAGACTAGAGACTGATTTTGTGGTATAGGCCTAGGAAATGAACTACTACATACCAACAAATGTCATACAAAAATGAAGTGTAAGGTAGGCCTAGGTTGGGGCCAAGGTTCTTAAATATCTGTGTTAAATTTCTTCTGTGAATTTTTTTACAGATAACTACTATGCCTAGCTTAGGCCTAAATGCAAACGTGGACTCATAAATGTCCAATCCTGTGTTGTTTCCTGAAGATTGCCCTTGGCTCTAAACCTGCTCCATTCTAGGCCTAGGGTCCAGTTGTATTTGAATTGCTTAGGGCTATGTTTAGGGCACTTGTTCTCAAAATTTTGACAAATCGACAATTTTCTTACGGTTAACTTAATGTTTAACAGCTTTAACTCAGTGCCTCGGAGATTGCGAATTTGAGGTTTGGTAGTTCTAGGCAGCCTGTCAACTCTTTGTTGTGCTGAAAACACATTTACGCAAGAAACAATGTGAAGGTTATTGAAATCAAACAAATAACATGTCTTTCACGTGCACGAGATAAAACATTGGTTTTTTTGGCAGTTTGCAATCACAGGATGACAGCAATTTAGGTCACAAAGCATCACAAGAATTATTCTGCTGGTATGAAGATGAACGACTATCGAACGAAAAATCGTTCAGTCGAACTTTTGGCGAAATAATCTATTTCACAGTCAGCCATCTTGATTATGATCAAAACTCGAAATCTAGCAGGATTTTCAAATAATTCTGCATTTTTTTGTGATTTGAACACTAAAAAATAAAAATTGGAAAAACATCGCAAAAAGTTGTGAATAACAAAATTGAAACAACACCGAAATTTATTCCAGTTTGGTCAACTTCGGGAATTTATTCCAAGTATAAAGATTTTTTAACTCAAATTTGCATACTGGATATCAATGTTTAAATCAATTTGAATTTGGTTTTATCGTAAGATAAATGGTTTGGTGGAAATTTCCAGAATTGGAATCCATCCATGTTATGGGTTTCCAATTTTTTCACGTTTTGGACTTGTCTCGCAATGGATCTTTAGACTTAATTTAATCCATGCGAAATTTGGTAATGATATTACCAACTGTTGAGCAGAAATCATCAACATCTGAGTGCGCGCTTTTGAGTTGGGCCAAGCTACGTGTCCCCTCTTAAGCCGACGGAGCATTGCAAACCCTACTTTATTTCACTGAACATTCTTTTCTTACAGTTCCATGCCTGTACATTCTCAAGTCAATTTTAGCAATCGGAAAAAACATCCACACTCTTACAGTCACCAGTGGCATACACAGTACACACCCACAACACAAGGCACATAAATGACCTCCATCTTAAGGCTCTACTGGACCCTGTATTATTTCGGTGTGTTGCAGTGGTTCCGTACCTCCATCGTAGCTAACGACACGATTGAGATATCCCTATATTTTTTTTATTCTACTCAGTGAAGACGTCTTATGAAAGTATGTGTTGTACTTTTTCCAAAAATTTTCTTTGTTTTTTCATATAAAATTTGTTAACTTTTGTGGAATATTTTAAAATTACACTTTATTCGTGAATTTTTTTAGGCGTTGCTAAACACTTTTTCAAAAAAGTACAAAACAAACGTGTAGATATACACCTTCAACTAGCATTCCTGAAAATCTAAGAATTTTCGGATAAGGGATGTACGAAAGCATGTTTCGGCGCCATTTTAGGCTTTTTTTACTCCAGCAAGTAGCGCAACCTAGCGATACGAAGATTTTTCACCCCTTTGAGTGACGGGTCATGTGATTTTGTTAAATGAGCGTAGCGAGCGAAGTGAAGATTCCATTCTACTACACTGGAGAAAAAAATCCGGATTTTTTTTTTCTGTTGGTATTTTTGTATGTTTGTTAACACAATTCCGGCTAAACCGATACTCTAATTGCGATGAAATTTTCTGGAGGCCTTAGAAATCTCTGAACTTAGAACTGCCACGTTTTTGAGCGCAATCAAAAAATTATTTCTCGTGAAAATCGTAATTTTACGATATTTTAACTTGTAACACCTACATGCTTTATCCGATTGCAATGATTTTTTCACAGAACCTTAAGTTTATGAATTAATATATTCGTGTGAAATTTGCAATTTTACACTTTTTTCGTGAAAAAAATACGCTCGTCCAACAACGCGCTTGAAAAAGCGTTTGCGAAGCTTCCTAGTTAAAAACTTATTTTGATTGGCTGCATGACTTTGCTCGTGAACTACTGCACGACACCATTTGAGTCATTATGCATGGATTTGCTCTATAGAATGCTGCTTGCTTGGCATCAATGTTTATTGCTCTCTTACAGACAATAATTATTTGATATCGAAGCATCCCAAATATCAATTATATGTACAGGGACCAGTAGGTTTTGGGATTGATCCCCAGTCGGATTAATTTCTTTGCATTATTTCACAACACAACAAAATGAAGCAATTAATACATCCAGCTACTACTAGTCATTACATTCATTCGTGCACCTTTTAGGCTTTTACTGCACGTGAATTGGAGTAAGTTCATTTTCGATGAATCGAATTTGTGGTTGTAGGGGGCAGGGACATGGCAATACGTCCATTTGTTTGGTTACGAACATGAACGTCTCTTATTGGAGAAAAAATGGGTTGAAACATGCGCAAAACCACTTTCCAGAATGATAATAAACATAATCTGAATACAGTATTTTATTCGACCTTGACAATTTCAATAAAATATTGTATATATATTATGATGGATTTAAAACAGTGCCTCCGCCGGGGATTGAACCCCGACTGTCTGGGAACCACAGCACAAGACCATTTTTTTATAGAAAGAAAATTAATAATAAAAAAGCAAAGGGTAACAAGGGCGTCCACAGGAATCTTGTCCGGGGGGGCAAAAATCTCGGCTAGCACTATCGCGGTAAAGGTAGGGGGTTTGGGGGGCTCCCCCCAACAACAGCGCCGCAGTTAAAAATTTGAAAATACGGTTTTAGAGTGCATTTGGTGCGTTCTACAAAAAAGTAGTGTGCTGAATGCAACATGAAAATAATGTAGTTTTTGTGCAGTCGAATTGACGTTACCAGTATCTTAAACTGCCCCTAGAAGCATGTTAAATATTTAGCCGACGTGTGTAACCTTCACACTTTTTAATATTATTATTATTATTTATTTTAAAATGCAACGAATATTCAAATCCACAACTTGAGTACGTATTCTTAAATAATATATGCATGTTTGTTAAGTTTTGTTTTTTGTTAAGTAAAGTTGATTTACCTGTTCATTTCTTCAGTTCTTGTCATCGGAAATAGCAATAGTTGGATATGCTGAAACGTATTGTCGGGACACTTTTTGGTATGATGGCTTAAAAAATTAGTATTTACGGACCAGGCCAGTGGCGTATAACATTTCCAAGGTCTACTAGATCTCTCCCTAGCGAAGGGTCGTCTAACCATGGAGTTTAAGGACTATTTAAACTCCATGGTCTAAACTCTAGGTTAGTTGCCACATGAGCGAGTTAGACGAGCCTCCGCCAGGTGGCGGGGATGTAGTAGACCTTGCATATTTCATAATTTTGGTTTTTTCCTTGCTGCACTTCAGACGATTCTAATGAATCACATCAGTCTTTCGCATTGTTACACGTTCTGTTTTTAAAAGAGTTTTGTATATCCATTTTAATATAATTTATAACTATCACTAGAGAAATACTGATAAATTACCAAATCGATACAGACACACAAACACGCACAGACTGACACACACTGGTAACTGGTAAGAAGTCGAACATAACGCGGAGACATCGCACTCAAGACTGTCAGTGGTCACCCAACAATTCAATCTCCAAGCTGAGCCGTTTAGTACTATCAGTACACAATGCCCATAGACCTCGCCCAGACACAGTATGCCATATTTGTGAATTGTGATGCTAAGGAAATGAGTGAGATGTTACTTCCAATGAAAGTATGTTTTCGTGGGTATTAGTATACATAGCACAATTGACAGCAGACAGACCCATAAAAATACAATTACTAAACTCAGGAGTTCTCGTCCTCGAAGAGGGTTGGATGACAGTACTATTTATTATATACCCATGGTTGGATGGACCTTGAGTCAAAATGATCCACTAAGTTAAAATAAAGCACAGTAAGCTTTCTTTATGCTGCATGTTACAAATTACAAGTAATATTTTGCCTCAAAATCAAACTGAAAAAAGGGTATAAATATAAAAATCAAATACTTAAATATTTGGATGAGCGAAGCGAAGACTTCAATTTCACCGACCCCCCAAAAAATTTAGCTCCGTTGTTTTGTTTTGTTTTGTTTTTTTTTTGTTTTTCCGTCTGTTTGTTCGCTCTCTACCGGGCAAACGGCATATGCGATCTTGATGAAAATTTGAGGGGACCTTCGTTTTCTCTGAACTTAGAGGTGTATTGTTTTTGGGTACAATCGAAGAAATATTTCTCATGAATATCGTACTTTTACAATTTTTTTCGATTTTTAGTGCCATTTGGGCCAATTCTGACCAAACGGGTGGGGCTACAACGTTCATATTTTACATGGACATTAAAGTGGCTCCATCGAGTGTACCAGCGGACTCAAGAGTATAATATTATTATTCAGTAACAGCTTATAAAATAGGGCCTAGTTAGTATTTTTATATCAGATAACCTTACAACTGTAGTTTATTTTACTACTGTAAGTATTAATATATTTTTAATTGTTACATTATAGGAAAACCTATTTATTTGCATCTTTTATTGGTACAGTTGCTAACTGACTAGTTAAGTATTTGCCAACCTCGGAAATCGAAACGTCCCATCAAAATAACACGTTAATCACTAAATTAGGCTAATGGACGAAATAATGCTTAGTTTGTTAAACATTCAATATGATTGGCTTTCATGAAATTATAAATAACAAATATACGATATGTAATAGTTGGAAACTCCTTGAGAGTTTGGCCAACCTGGTATTTGGCTTGGCAACATGGCACGGGCTGCCTTCTCATTCTGATCGAGTGTGGATGTGTCGAGAGAACTGCCACCTCGAAAGTGTTTCATACCAAAGTACACAGTAATTGCGTACACATGCTATGAACAGACGTCAATTACAATCAAGAAATATTGGCAGTAGGCTTTAAAAGTATTAAAAGTGTCCTAATTGCCATCACAAAACTTTTACGCTCGCTTTGAGTCGGCGTGCATATCTGCTGGGTTGAAGGAAACGGACGGATCGCTATGGACCACCTATGCTGTGTGGTCGCAGTTGGTCCAACGGTTAGCGCGCTCGTTTTGTAAGCGAAAGGTCGCCGGTTCGAGTCCCGGCTGCGAAAACTTTTTTACCTTTTTTTATTGATCCCATCATTATTGTTTACTTCTTATCGATAACGGGTTACGATTTTTATAACTTTTCATTTAAAATTACTCGAACACAAAGACATTCTTCCCTCGACGTTTGGCTATAGGGCTAGTTTTGGGTGTATAGTGTAGTCAAGAGTATTTGCTTTTTCCGGCTTCAGCCTGCGCACTGCGCCCAATATTTAGTTTTTTTAAATATGAAATTTATCCAAATATCTTACATAGGCCCTATACATGACATACACCAGGAAAGTCCCACCGCGTTGTTGGATGAGCGTAATTGGTGAATTGAGTTGCCATTGTGTTATGCGGATTTTCTGTTGTTCTGTGAAAAAATCATTACTAAGTTGAAGATTTTTTTAAAAATAATTTAAATTAAATTTAAAATAAACTTAAATTTTAAATTTTTTAAATTAATTTCGTTTGAAAAAAGAAAAAAATCGTAAAATTGCGATTATCATAAGAAATAATTATTCGATTGCGCTCAAATTTCACACGAATATATAAATTCATAAATTTAAGGTTCTGTGAAAAAATTATTACAATCGGTTAAAGCATGTAGGTGTTATAAGTCAAAGAATTGTTTTAAAAAAGAAAAAACCCGTAAAATTTCGATTTTCATAAGAAATAATTTTTCGATTGCGCTCAAATTTCACTCGAATATCTTAATTCATAAAATTATGGTTCTGTGAAAAACTCATTAAAATCGGATAAAGCATGTAGGAGTTATAAGTCGAAGAAATTTTTTAAAAATCGAAAAAAATCGTAAAATTGCGATTTTCATGAGAAATAATTTTTTGATTGCGCTCAAAAACGTGGCAGTTTTAAGTTTAGAGATTTCGAAGGTCTCCATAAAATTTAATTGCAATTGGAATATCAGTTTAGCCGGAATCGTGCTGACGAACACACAATAATACAGAAAAAAAGGAAAAAAAAACATTCCGGATTTTTTTCTCCAGTGTAGTGAAATGGAATCTTCGCTTCGCTCGCTACGCTCATCCAATAATAATTGCCATATGTAGAACAGAAGTCTTTCAATATGGGAATAATTGCCCCAATTAAAATAATAATACTAAAAATTGTAATGAATTTGTGATAGGTCCTCAAAAATAATTACTTATAAACTTGCTCGTTATTCTGTGTATTATGTTATCTTAGTTTTATTTGTAAAACAGTTTTTACGACTTTTTTTAACGTTAATACATTCGAACTACGTGTTGTAATACGGAGAGGCAGCCAAACCCAATTTTTAAATTTTCGCTCCCTATACTACTTTACAACGGAGTTCACTATCATTGGTCAATCGAGCGCGGTTTCGAAGAGGCGTCACGCAGCGTTGCCAAGCCTTCACTGTTGCTCCTGGTTGTTACAATTATATGTTGACTTTGGACGTAAAAATATCAAAATCCAGTATGGTAACATGTATTTTGCAAATACTATTTTTTTTCAGTGTTTAATTACCTGCAAATTGATACATAATTGAGTCATATTTCACTTGCGGTTCGTGTACTGTAGTGCCTTTTTGGTCGGAAAGTGTAGGGTTTTGCTCGCTTGCAATGTTAAAGGATAGGGATTTACTTGATTTTTATTTCAAAAAATCTCCGAAAGTAAGCTGGTAACCCCCATTTTGCTTGTTGTATTATTGAAAAGCACACTATTAAGAGTATATATTATGAATTTCAGCCAAATTTCACTACGAGCAAGTTTCAACGGATCGACTTTAAGGTAATGGTGATGTATTGCTTTCTGAAAGAAAAAGTTGAAAAAGTTAGCCAGAATCGAGAGAAATAAAGCTTTTAATATACGTTTTTTGACTTTTTGTGCGATATTTTCGTGCCATTTGGGCCAATTCTGACCAAACGGGTGGGGCTACAACGTTCATATTATACATGGACATTAAGGTTATGGTTATGTATAGTACCTTTTGAAAGAAAAAGTGGAAAAATTTAGCCAGAATCCATAGAAATAAAGCTTTTAATACAAGTTTTTTACGGTAAATAATACCAATTGACAAGAAACAAAAAAAACTTGACAACATTCACCTTCAATGCGTAGGCAGCAAAACAAAGCACTTGCAAAAGTAAAGATATCCCACGCAAACTAAAACCTTTAAAAAGCTCATCCATCAACGCGGCGGGACTTTAGCGTTTTCCTAGTAGATCACATCATCAAGCAAGTCAGAGGGGACAACTGTCCCCCCCTGCGGACGCCCTTGAAGGGTAAGAGCATCTTCCTGGACAGACAACTTTCTTAAAAAAAAAAACTGTAAGAAACTTATTTTTTTTTAATGTAAGAGCATCTGCCCAGGCAGCAAAGGCCCGGGGTTCAATCCCCGGTGTAGGCACTTTTTGTATTTAATTATGTCTATGATAAGGCTACCATCATAAACCATCATAAAAAGTCATAGTCACCTACTATAAATAATATCTGAACATCAAGCAAGAGCTAAGCGCTATTTTTTTAAATAAGCTAAGCGATGTTATGAAAAGTAAATATTTTAACTTTTTTAACTTATTCTGGAAGGAATTAAAAAATGTATTTTTGTTCCAAAAATATAAACAAAATTACATAGTATTTCCACATTTATCTAGATCAGTTCTTCAAATATAAGTAGTACAATAGGCATGTACTTTTATTGGACGAGTGAGCGGAGCTAATGAAGTCTCTATGGCAAGTTTTCGGCACTTTTGTTGTATTTATCACCACGTTTATCACGCGAGCCGAGTCCGAACTGGCTTTGGAGCAGACTGAATTTTCAGCTCATTTCAGTAGGCCTAACGTTTATCACACGCTGTCAGTCCGGACTAGT
Source organism: Sweltsa coloradensis (assembly GCA_024449915.1). Lineage (NCBI taxonomy): Eukaryota > Metazoa > Arthropoda > Insecta > Plecoptera > Chloroperlidae > Sweltsa > Sweltsa coloradensis. The sequence goes on from JAMZAV010002207.1 coordinate 137,246, forward strand.
ATGGTACAAGCTCAGTCCTAGCTCAGTCCGGACTGAAATGAGACGCTGTGGTTGGATAACTTTCGAAGAAGGATGGCCGCTAGCATGTAGTATTTGAGTTCGCTCGCGTTTATCACCAATATTTCAGCCCGCACAGACCGAGCTAGCTCGGCTTCGTTACCGAGCTGGACTCAGTTCGGACTGAGGTGTTCAGCAGGCGATTTCAGTTCGCACTCAGGTCAGTTCGTATGTTTCAGTCCGGACTCAGCTCGCGTGATAAACGTGGTAATAGTATGTGTGTTCGATGCGCAGGGGCCAAACTACTCGTCCGGTTTTGACGAAATTTCACACCAACGTTAAGAACCAATAGATAAGAGTGCTGTTAATATAGATAGCAAAATTTGCAGGAATCCAACCTAGAAAAAAATTACAAAATTTACTTCTTTATTTTTTAAACTTAAAGTTTGCTTTGGATAAATTAGCCTTTCTCACCAATGTTACCACTATGAATGGAAAAATTTCAACATTTTATCTTGCCCTGCCAACTTGCAAAAAATAAATTTCCTACTTAAAAAATTTTAGTTTTACAGAGATTTACTGAATTGGATTTTGAGGAGCATAAAAGATGGATGTAGAACATCTCGAGAAGAAATGGGGTGCCTGAATGGATCTTTCTAAAACATATTTTGGAATCTTGACAGCTGGTTGGTGTTGGCGATGTGATATATTTTGGTGTCGCCTACGTCCACGTGCATAGCAATATCTTCGAGCCCCCAATACCGTGGAGTCGAGTCTTCAGCAGCAGCCACGATCGTGGCACTAACCTTATCGTGCATGGCACCATGGAGTTATAATAGTACCGTGGTGGCACAACGCACGAGACTCGGCCAAACATTAATCAATTGGATGAGCGAAGCGAAGACTCAATTTCACTGACCCCCCCAAAAAATTAGCTCGGGTGGTTTTTTTTGTTTTTGTTTTTTTTGTTTTTTGTCTGTTTGTTCGCTCTCTACCGGGCAAACGGCATAATATGCGATCTTGATGAAAATTGGAGGAGTACGATTTTGGGTACAATAAATATTTCTCATGAATATCGTATTTTTTTCGAGTTTTTTCGATTTTTAATGCGATATTTGGCTCGCGACCGGGCAAACGGCTGCTCCGATCTTGATGAAACTTTATGGGAACGTTTGAAATCATTAAAATTAGATTTGTTATGATTTTAGGGACATTTGAAGAAATATTTCTCATAGAAATCGTACTTTTACGATTTTTTCCCGATATTTTCGTAATGTTTGGGCCAATTATGACCAAACGGGTGGGGCTACAACCGACAACGTTCATATTTTATATGGACATTAAGGTTATGGTGATGTAGTACCTTTTGAAAGAAAAAAGTCGTTTTTTGAGGTAAATAATAATAATTAACAAGTAACTATAGAAACATGACAACAATCGCCTACAATGCGTACAAAAAGCAAGTCTGGGCCTCCAGACATTTGACATTCTAATTACCATAGCAATTAGTACTACTTTCAAATGATTTTGCAATGGAACTTGAAAGTAAAGAGATCCCACGCATACTAAAAACTTTAAAAAAATGTTTGCGAAGCTTCCTAGTTAATAAAAAATACAAGTTACAATGTGTTGTACAATGTGTGTACAGTACAATGTTTGCCAAGCTCGGGCCAACTTATTTTACAATGTTAAATTCCCATTTAAAAAACGCTCGATCTTCAAATCCAAGTTATTTCACATACAGAACGAACCGCTTTTTTACCTTTAATTTTCATCCAAAAAATCTGCATTTTTGGGAGGCTGTTCACAAAGGATGAGCGCGTGTCTATCATATAGCCGATTTTGAAATTTCAAATAATTGCCTCTTAGACAAAATTGGGAAATTAATACAAATTAACAGTTTCGTGTCATATTTACGGTCAGTTAATAAGAAAAGTGTCAGTATTTGGAAGATGTATCTGCCTTGATATACCAACTATTACACATTCTTACTTAACATTAGGACAAAATTATGATGGAGCTTCCAAGTGATCCTGACTTTACCTCTGCTTCTGCGTCAAAGCCTGGTCTTTGTGTATCCAATCCCTTTGTAATGCCTGGTTTTCTCGAGCTTAGCTAACTACCCAAAATATTCAGTAAAAATAAAGACGCAACACGGAACTAGTGTTTAAATGTACCGCGCACTTTTCGCGTTTTTCCTGTTCGATTGGTCGAAAAAACTGCCATGAAATGAAAACAAGCGAAAGTAGAACAACGCCAACATGGCGTCATCTCAAGACGCCTGGTATCTGTCATTATTGGGCCTTGCAGAGAATTTCAGAACATCTAGTCCACCGAACATAAAATTGTGCATACAATGTTTACAAGCAGTTTTCAATTTCAAACCTCCTCCAAGAGTAGACGCCCGCACTCACTTGCAGTTAGGAAATATCTTATTGACTCACACGAAAAATATCGACTTGGCTAGAAATCATCTGGAACAAGCTGTAAGTTGTTGGCCCCTGGCCTAGGCCTAGGGCATAGCCTACGATTTTATTTCCTACTGTAGGCCTAGTAACTAGTGAGCCTCCTAGATTTTTGATGCGGTGGTAAGAATTTATCAACTCTACCAAGGGTCATGTCGACTTGCATAGGCCTTACCTTTAAAGGCACTGTTTCGGTTAAGAATGGCCAACTTTTAAACACTTGTAAACTGTGTTGTGTGTGTTAAAGGTTTTGAAGGTTTTTTGTTTAAAATAGCGACGTTAAAGGTTTTGAAGGGTTTTTTTGTTTAAAATAGCGACGTTAAAGGTTTTGTAAAGTTACTTACAGTGAGTGTACGGCTCGGTGGAAGTGCTGGTGAAAAGTTGGCCATTCTTAACCGAAACAGTACCAGGGCGGCAAAATATTGCTTGGCCCCGTATGGCAATGCCTAGGCTAGGCTAGACCTAGGCCTACGTTTATCAAGCGGGCTCAGTCCGGACTAGGCTCAGGCTAGCCGATGCTATCTGAACCCAATGCTCACCGATACACTCAGGTTCGAGCTTTTTAGAGTTTAGTTTTTTTTTGCTTGAAGCGATCTGAAAAGTAGGCTAGGCCCATGGTACAAGGATATCTCTGTGTGGCTAGGTATGACACTGCGCATCTCCGCCGCGAGTGTGACGTCAGCCCGATCTCGTTCATGTGAATCAGATAGCGCCCGGCCGTATAACGCCACACGTGTTCATTGCTCCACTCTGTATTTCTCAAGTTATTTGATGGATCGCGACTGGGTTTTCAGTATACGAACATTATTGTTCATTGATACTGTGCTAGTACTAGCGAGTAGTGACAGCTTACGACATTTTTCCATTAGCAATTAATGGAATGGTTTTCATCAAAACAATATCTCAACTTGCATAGGCCTATACATTCAACTTTCAAATCATAACAGATTCAAGTGCCCCATCTCATCAAGATATCTCGGAGCAGTGTGTAATCAGTAGTCTTGGTGGAACAGTGTCGTGAGTCGTGACCCTGGTCCAGATATTATCTTGCTCGTGAAAAGTTCGCTCAATTTTGTGTCAAACATATTATATTTGCGTGAATGAAATTCTCTTCATGTCGCAGTTTTAATAATAGCATTTAAGACAATTATTGTTAGTGGGTTTAGTACGGACGGATGGATGTTTAATGGATGTACAACGCCAGTCAGTGTATATTTGATATTAGGCCTACTTTTTTGTTTTGCGTGTCGCAAATGATAATTTTATTGTGTATAAGTTATAGACCCTCGACGATACATTTGGGCCTGTTCCCACTAATTAGTTTTCTTATAAGGGGATAGGACTTACGTGTTAAATAACAAAAACATAATTCTTATGACGGACCAATCAGACGTTAATAATTCCATTGATTATAATTCTTACGACGACCAATCAAACTAAAACAATTTCTAAAGAATAAAACACGGTTGTAGGAACTGGCCTTGCTTTACGTCGCTAATAATTTTTTTTAAAGTCAATCAAAAGCCTTACATTGACAAAAAATATCAACATATTTTCACTCACGCGAATATGCATCCGAATAAAATAAAACAATTCATAGTGAAGATATATAGTCTACCCAAAGAACATGCCGAAGGAAACGCACATTTGTAAGTGCTGAAATGTTTGATTTAATTATTTCGAAGTACGCGTATTTATTACATAATGTTTTAGCTGAGGGAGATGTAAAGTTGATTTAGAAATTAATTACAATCAAGGACCCTTTTATTCCCGCGTCTAATTACATTCTAATATAATTTTGGTGAAAACGGTTGTGCATTATTTGTCCATTTGATCTAGCTATTTCGATTACTATTTGATTATTATTTCGATTGTCTGTATTAGTCTACAATGTGTAATCTTTTACGCAATAAATAATTGCGTGGTAACAGGTTTTATTAGATTTGTAATCCTATATTTCAGTATCAGATAATTCGTCTGCACTACAACAATAATTAAAAACTTGTGTTAAATCTCGGCATGAAAGGGTTAAAACATAAATAACGAAAAAATCACGCACGGATTTCTTTACTTGTTATAATTTATGTACACTATAACTATCCCGTGTATCACAGTAACACTTGTGAGTAGGCCCTATGCATCATATTACGGCTAATATAAGTAATTAACTACAATAAGCCCATAAAACTATCTACCCACATAATTCCTGAACAGTATGTACATAGTAACAAAAAGCAAGAAAGTTTTTAGTTCGGACAATGAATAGTTATTTGGAAATTAGTTTACGATTGCGGGATTTTATCACGCGCCGAGCGGTAGCTGGCTCGGGGAGATGATCTCATGCGCGGACTGGACGCAAACGCGTTCACCGGAATGCCAGACCTGGGTAAGGAAGAATATCATTGGATCATGGGCTAGGCCTAGGTGAGATCTTAGGCCTAGTTGATTAATATTGGAGATGTTGCAACGTCGCCAACATATCAGCTGTTTGAGAGTCACTACAGCCATTGGTCAGATGAAGACGACCCCGGGCAACAATCCTTTTTCCGACACTTGTCAAGCTGTGATCCATCTCGATGTTTCTCAACAAGCCCGTCTTTAATCACTCATTAATATTGTAGGCCTATTGCTTACCAGTTAGGGCCTACCTTTGTCTAATTCGGCCTATGATGTTTGTGTAGGCTATAACTATTCATTTCTAACAATAAAACAGTATCGGACTGGGCTAGGGGACTAGACTAGTTTCAACTTTCAAGATCATGATTTCAGTCTTGTTTTCTCCTTCTTCAATGCTTGCCGAACAACACGATTAGGCCCTACTACGTATTGTGGCTGATATATCAGGACGTCCAAGCTTGGCAGCAACAGTGTGTTAAAGCATTGTTCCGTTAGCGTTAGGTGGATGGCTGCCAAGTTTGTTACAAGCTTGGCCGCCACAGTGTTGTTGGTGGTTCCGCTGTTGATCACTGATCGGTAGTAGTAGTAGTAGGCCTAGTAGAAATCTTTATTTAGCATTTTGCTATTTTTACATTCACACAATAGCTACACATACACAAGCATAAATTTTACAATTTACTTTTACATATTCAAGAAATTCAGTCCTCAATGGACCAGACTGTACGGCTGGCATTTACATTGAATCATTCAAAGCATTAAAATGGTCACAATTTACATTACTAGGAAAACGCTTAAGTCCCGCCGCGTTGTTGGATGAGCGTAATTGGTGCATTGAGCTGCCATGTGTTATGCGGATTTTCTGTTGTTCTGTGGAAAAATCATAACTAAGTTGAATTTTTTTTAAATTAAATTAAATTAAATAAAAAATTAACTTTAATTTATTAATTTTTTTAAGTTAATTGTAATTGTTAAAAAAATAAAAAAATCGTAAAATTGCGATTTTTATAAGAAATAATTTCTCGATTGCACTCAAATTTAACACGAATATATTAATTCATACAATAAGGGTTCTGTGAAAAAATTATTACAATAGGATAAAGCATGTAGGTGTTATAAGTCAAAGAATTGTTTTAAAAAAGAAAAAAACTCGTAAAATTTCGATTTTCATGAGAAATATTTTTTCGATTACGCTCAAAAACGTGGCAGTTCTAAGTTCAGAGATTTCGAAGACCTCCATAAAATTTCATCACAATCGGAGTATCGGTTTAGCCGGAATCGTGTTAACAGACACACAAAAATACAAAAAGAAAAAAAAAAAAAAAAAAAAAAAAAAAACATTCCGGATTTTTTTCTCCAGTGTAGTGAAATGGAATCTTCGCTTCGCTCGCTACGCTCGCTACGCTCATCCAATCAACTTTTTGACTAACTAGGCCTACACTACATGGTGAAAAATCTTGGCAAGCCTACACTCCCTGGTGAAAAATCTTGGCAAGATCTTGGTAAGATTGTATTGTAAAATCTTGTATTTTTCTTGCCAAGATCTTGCCAAGAACTTGCAAGATCTTGCAAGATCTTGTATAATCTTGGCAAGATCTTGTATAATCTTGGACAAGATCTTGTATAATTTTGCAAGATCTTGTAAAATCTTGCCAAGATTGTGGTTGATCTATTTAAGCATCAGTCACAATCAGTTCTAAGTCGTAAGGCACAAGGCGTAAGGCGTAAGTCGTAAGAAATGCTAGGCGTTTACAACAACCATACCATTTTTCATTGCTCCTGTGTATTGCGCATGCGCGTACAGTCAGATGTGGAGTTTCCTTGTTCGTGATTGGCTCGTCGTAAGAAAACCGTCGTAAGAATTGGATTTTGGGCAATTCGTTACGACATAAACCATACGCCTTGCGACTTGGGACGTGTTGTGAACGTTCTGATTGAAATACATACTCGGCAATACAAATTATTACGCCTTAGGCCTTGCGCCTTACGACTTAGAACTGATTGTGAATGATGCTTTATGCGGTACCGGTACGCCTACTTGATGCAATTTCGATACACACTTTGCCACCTTATTAGATGTTTATCCGTGGCTTGTTAATCTAGGCTAGGGCCTAGGGCAAACACAGGCCTAGGCCTTGTGCCCACCTTATTAGATGTTTATCCGTGGCTTGTTAATCTAGGCCCTGTGAACAAGAACACAAAGCAAGTAGGCTTGCCTGCAGGCTAGGGCAAACACAGGCCTAGACCTATAGTGCAAGGCATAATACTTTTAGTCAACTGTCATCTAAGCCTACTACCTAGGCTACAGTAGTGGTTGTAAATACTCACATAGTCTGAGGTCTGTACAAGACATGGCAACTATCTGTAGCTATTTGTATGTGTATGTGGCCTTTGCTTACGATGTAGACCAGGTCTATTATCAACTGTCTACTCTAGTTCTAAATAAACTGAAACAGTGAGACAGCACAAATGCAGGCTTGCATGGCTTTGATGTAACTGTTAGTGATGACTGATGAGGTTCAAGATGCTAACACCAGGTGGCAGATTTTGACAAGATCTTGTTTATATCTTGTTTCTAACCAAGTTCTTGCCAAGATCTTGCCAGTAATATTCTTGTTAAGAATCTTGCCAAGATTTGGCAAGAAACAAAAAGATCTTATTTCAATGCAAGATCTTGGCAAGATTTTGACAAAATCTTAGTTAACACAAGTTCTTGGCAAGATCTTGGCAAGATCTTACTTAATACAAGTTCTTGTCAAGATCTTGCAAGATCTTACAAGATCTTGACAAGAATTTTCACCAGGGCTAATATTAAAATATTAAGCAAGTCACTTTCTTAAGCTATATCCTACAATACTACGTTCTACAAATGTTAGGCTTAGAATAGAACACTATAATGAACAATTTCTGTCTCATATTAGGTAATTGAGATGACCACTATAGATAGGTTACCTTTGGCCACCTCACATTTTCATTTTATCACATTAACTTGGTTTAGTCCAGAAATCCTCAGTACCAATAACATCTCTATTCCATCCGCATCCTTTAACTATCTTACAGCAATTAACTCTAAATCTGTTTATCTCTTGCACGTTTCTAACTTCTAACGGTAACCTATTAAATATTCTCATCCCTTTTGCAAAAATAGTGTTATTTTCAAATCAAGTGAGGAATGATCATATTTTTCCCATTTCAAGTGTTATAATGATTTTCTTTTATGTTTTATCAACTTTCTACACACGTGTAAGTATCCTGGCCCTTTTCCTTTCGAGATTTTAAACAAGCTAGTTAGTGTGTTCAAAAGAATCGGTGGCAGGTTTAATCTCCTTCCTCAGCATGATTTCCTTTCAACGTCAATTTCCCTTCATTATTATCCTTGGTTATTATGTTCACTTCACATTTCTTCTCTTTAGTTTTCTCTTTCATCTTCATCCTCATCTTCATCCTCTACCTCATTTATGCTTTGATCTTCCATTGGCAGGAGTTTAGGCTTTAGCTTCGACTGAAATACCATACTTTGAGGTTCTTTTCTCCCAATATCCCCTCACCGAGACCATTCCACTCAACCGATAATCTTGCCATGAAGGAGTATTTGCCTAGGCTACATCCGTCTTATGTTTCCCTCTCATACTTCCACTTCCACACCCATGATCCCTTCTAGCCAGCCAGATAAGTGACTAGTTAAAATTCCTTATTAAGTTCACCCCATCCCTCATGGTTCCCCGTGATCCTATACAATTTAGTATTTACCCAAATGATCTCTCTTCCTTCTATCCTCAAGTTTCTCCCATCCTAGGTTATTACCAAGGTAACCATTAATGCAACATATTTGTAAATTCTTACTGATTTCCCATTATCCACCTCCTCCTTCCAAGTTTTCCCTTTATTTAAGACTCTTCTGGCTGCTCTTCTTTGTACGGCTTCTACTCCGATTGTCAAAGCTTTCCTATAAGGATCCCATACCGCACTAGCATAGGCTAGTAGGCCTACTCTAGCCTGTCTCACCAAGAATTTGTAGGCATGCCCCTTAAGCTCACTACCCGCCCCTGTAAGTGTTCTCATGACAAAATTGAGACACCTGAATCCCTTCTTTGTGATTGCTTTCACATGTTCCTCCCAGTTTAGCTGATGGTGTAGCCATACCCCTAGGTATTTGATGCTTACTACCCTCTCAAGGTTTCCCAAAGTTAAGGGTGGTAGGGAACAGTGGGTATGAAATATCGCTTGCCTCCCGGCGGTTTGTAATTTTTCATATTATTAGTACCATCATGCCAAATTTCATGCTGATTACTCATTAGGTGTCTTCATGGTGAATGCTGGAAATCAAGGTAAAAATAATATATAAACTATTAGGGATGGGGGTTGAAAAAATGTGGTTTGGGAAATGAGAATAGGCCAATTACGGTAGGTTAAATCACATTAAAACATAATTTTAGTAACTAATTTGAATTAAAATTCAATTTTGGGTTAGAGCTAGGGCCTATGAATTATTTCAATTTTAGGGGATGATTTAGGGGGTGTTGGGGGTGGAATATCGCTTGCCTCTCGGCGGATTACTTTTCATATTATATATGTAGGCCTACCATCATGCCAAGTTCATGATGATAACTCATTAGGTGCCTTCATGGTAAATGCTGGAAATCAAGGTAAAAAATAATATAAACTATTAGGGATGGGGGTTGACAAAATGTGGTAAATATAATGAGAATAGGCCGATTGGGTTAAAACACATTAAAACATAATTTTAATAACTAATTTGAATAAAAATTCAATTTGGGTTAGAGCTATGAATTTTCAAATTTTTGGGGTGGAATATCGCTTGCCTCTCGGCGGATTATTAATTCTGATATTTTATCCCCCATGCCAAATTTTGCGCATCCCATGTGTTAGATATTTATTAATGGTTTGAATTTAAATGGTTTAAATTAAATGGTTTTTGGGTTTTTAAAGCAATGTAAATGAGTGAGGTAGGCCGTACATCTAAGTGTGGTCCAAATTTCATAGATCTAAGATGTACCGTTTTCACTGTAGGCTCTTATTCCCCTCTTTCCGTCAGAACCCCCAACCAACCAACCAGCCAGCCAGCTAGCCACCCACCCTCCCAGCCAGCCCGGGAAAGGGTTTCACCTATGATGATCGGATCGGGCTGATTTTATTTTGGTAGGTAGGTCATGGACCACATATCAGGTCATATAGCCCTACTGAGTTTTAATATTGTAAATCTTTTGGGGCGGCGTGTGCAGATAGCTGAAAACACCCCAACTCTGGTAGGAGTATGTACAGGTCGAGTTAGTCGTTAACAGTCGCGACTCGCGTGCGCTTGGCTGCGGGCGAACGACCGTCGCCCTAGATGTTGCTTTGTGAACTTTTTCAACTAGGTCCAGTGTGACATGAAGGGAAGCCCTTACAGTGTGCATGTACCCTATAACATACATACATTTGTATGGTCTTAAGTTGTGATGAATTTGTATTCGTATTTTTTAATTAGGCCTACATATTAAGATTTATAGTTACAGTAGGCCTACCTGACACTGGTGGGTTTTTACTTTTTATTATTATTCAATGATCATCACAGTATATATAAATATAATAAAATTTATATTAAAGTAGGTAATTAAAATTAACATTTATGTAGCAAGTTTAAGGGGAATCCCTAGACCCAAATATGATTTCTTAAGAATGCAGTAAAGACGTCTGAAAAGTAAGTAGAATGTAAGAGGGGCTTAATAAATGAGCGGATTATTTTTTTGAAATTTTTTTGACAGGACATAACCTCAGAATCAACAATTGTATTCAAATTACTGGAATCAGTTGCTCAAGTTCAAAATTGAATTACACACTATTCTACTATTCTATTATTTCTACACTCCTTTATGTACAACCTAAATAAAAGGATTTTTGGTTTTATATGGTTTTTTTGCGTTGCACAATTTTTTTCGCCTGCCGTACAATTTCAAATTTTGTACCGTTTAACGGAAAAAATCGTGCAACGCCAGAAACCATATAAAACCAAAAATACTTATATTTAGGTTGTAGATAAAGGTGTGTAGAAATAATATACAAAAAACCGCTACTAAAAATTCAATTTTGAACTTGAGCAACTGATTCCAGTAATTTGAATACAATTGTTGATTCTGAGGTTATGTCCCGTCAAAAAAATTTCAAAAAAATTATCCGCTCTTTTATTAAGCCCCTCTTACATTCTACTTACTTTTCAGACGTCTTTACTGCATTCTTTAGAAATCATATTTGGGTCTAGGGATTCCCCTTAAACAAAAATAGATAATCCAAAACTATATAAAAACTCGACGAATAAACACAAAAGTAGGCCACAATAGACCCACAATACAAAAACATTCAAACAACTAACATTATAACTAAGCCTAACTTATAACATTATGTACCGTAGGCCTACTCAAAATATGAAGTTCACCATTATAAAAACATAGGCATTTTGAATTGAAAAGAATAATGATAAAATTGTACAAATCTCTTTTAGAAAATAATAATATTATTTGAAAGTGACAATTAATTGAAAGTGCGAACTTTATTTACTACTTTAATTTATTGATTCCCTAAGAAGTTTTCTGAAATCCGGTGCCTTCATGTTGAGAGCCTTCAGATCCAGAGGAAGTTCCCTCCACAGTCTTGTAGCACGAGGATAAAATGACAGCCTGTAAGCTTCAGTTCTTGCAAAAGGAGCATCAATTGCCACCATCTCACCTCGAAGTCTTGACCTATTTCTACTTTTGAGAATATGCTTAGTGTCAAGATCAACATCGCCCACAAAGCATTTCTCAGAAACAGTACATCCAATTCTTCTAGGTGATCTTCAATAGATGGTAGCTTGCAAGCTGATCTTCTACTTGCAGAATCGAGGCCAGAGTGATGAGTTTTAGCCAGAAATTTGTAGCAGGAAGTTGGTAGCATCCATGAGTAGGAGGGGGTGAGAATATTTCTGCGCTCTTCATTTAGCCTAGGAGCTCCTTCATGAAATGTTATTTGATCATTTTGTAAAGCAAATTTATCGTGATTATTGTCCCATCGTGTACATAATGCTGATATGAGCTAATGGCATCGTCGTTATCTTCAGTTTTTATTCAAGTTTTCTAGTTATATTTTGAATTCTTTGTTTTTCCTTTTTTTTATATATATTTTCAACATTTTGAAAAGCTATAGGCTAGTAAACAAAAAACAACAAAAAGTTTAAGAACAAAGAAGCTCATATCAAAGAAGATCAAGGAAGAAGTGACGTCTATCATTGGTTCATTGCACATGATGGCTGTGAACGCTGGCTGTGTAGTGTTAACGTCCCATGTCCTTGGCAGACAATCAATTTTGAATATGTTTATTTTTATGATGTGATGTTAACCGTTGATATTTGACATGCATTATCAATGTCTTTATATTTCTTATTTGCCTATTTATATTTTTGATATTTGTTAACTGTTCATAACCATTTCCTTCTTTATCTCTGTGTACCATTTGCCATGTCACTCATAATCACCTTGTCATTTATTTAGATATAGTTAGGGGCTTTGTTAATTGGTACTAATGTAATTTGCTGTTTATGTTGTTATTGTTTTTTGTATGTTTTGTTGTTTAATGTAATAACCAGTAGGGACCTACTTCTTTTATCTTTTGTTTACAGTGGCTCCTCTCGCAGATGATCAACGCTTTCGATGATGTCAAGTTTGAAGCCGCTAGTGTTTTGGCTGAATTATACGAACAACAAGCTCAATCAAATCTATCTAAACCAATCCTTAGGAAAGCAATCGAACTTTCACAACATAGCATTTACTGGCACTGCCGTTTGATTTTTCAACTAGCGGTAAGTAAAGCTAGTGATTTATTTTTATAATTGCTTATAACTTACTGGTTTAGACCCTAAGTGTTAGGGTGCCTATCATGGCCATAGTGGGTTTCTTGTGGAGACCCAGTGCTAGGATCCGCTTGAATCTACTGAGTCGAGCTGCCATAAATTTAATTTGTACTCGGGAGTCTCTGGTAGAGAGTGAATGAAAGTGAAAATTTAAGTCTTTGCAACTTTCATTGGCCTCGTCCATCTAAAAATAATTTATTATTTTGATGTCAAGGCACCTTTTATGCTAATTTAAGTTTGTCGTCATACAGAGTTAAATCAAGGGTAGAGTTGATGTCGGCTTAGAATGAACGAACTTCAAAATGGTCACGTGATCAAGATCAACTCAGCACAACCAAATCAAATGAATGTGAATAGCTTAGTAAAATAACTTTAAAAATAATAATTTTGCCTTGGAGATTATTAAGCATCATTGAATCATCATGCATATGTTGTTTATTAGATAATAAGAAGAAGGCTTTCAATAGGGAAATACCTAGCCTTGGTTTCAAATTTACGTTTTACATTTTCTTTTTTATAGAACACAGTTAAATAATCTTTACAATTTGAATGAAATTTTTTTGAAAAAAATAGGATTTTAATAACCGGGCTCACGCTCGCTGATGGGCTGTTACGTCATGTGGACCTAAGAGCTGTGGACGTCTTCTATGCCCACGCAGTTTGCAGCATGTTCACCCTAGGCTGCTTCAACTTGTCGCTCATATTTACCTCGACTGTTACCTGGCCTAAGTAGGCTACAAAAATGATTGAACAGGGTTTTGACAAGGCTGACTCCGTAAATGTAAATACCCTTATGGTAGCTTTTAAAACACGGCATTTCTTTGACTCTTGAAATCTAAACGATAACTTATCTGACAGGAGCACGGGAATCTTTCTGTTAGCCTATAGAATCTTCCTTTGAGTGTGCGCTCAACTGCGCTGTGACGTCATATGACGTCACACTAATTTTCGGGTTGTCCTTTGGTGTGAAGCCAGATTCAAATTTTCCATTTTAAATATTGACAAAAGTATTAACCCTCTAGTCAATTTGTTCTATTTTCTATTACTTTTTAGTTGTTATTGTTAACATATTTGAGTTCTGGAATGAAGGCCTATTTAAGCCACCAATTTTTTCCATGTGGTCCACATGCAAAATGGCCGCCGCGAAGTGTCAAAAGGTCGTTCAAACTTGAGGTTCAAACTTAAGAGTTCAAACTTAGACCTACTAAGTGAGAAAACATACAGAGTGTAGGCCTACACGTAAGGCCTACTCTAGAACCATAACAACAACTACTACTTTTGTGCAATAAGGGGATGGGTTAGGTAGGGCCTACCTTGCTAAATTCTCTAATCTCAAATGAATCTAGGAACCACTAAGATTTGGTACAGACTTAGGCCCTATATATAAGCATGCATTTGTGGGAGTAACAGTAAGAAACAACCATATGGGATTGATATACTGTAGTAGAAATAAAAATTCAATTTTAATTGAAAAGCATTGAATTGGTGGGGAAAATAATTAATTCAGAATTTGTTTACAGTGGAAAGTCTAGGCATCCCCTTCTGCCTTTTTGCCCCCCCCCCCCCCTCTTTCTGTTTAAGACTAATTGTTAAACATTTTTGGACTGAGATCTTGCAAGTTACAATATAATATACATGTGACTTCACCCTCCTAGGCCCTACCACCTTACGCCCTAGTGGTCTAACTCGCTATGAAGTCAGTCGCAACCTTTTACCGACACCCACTTGCCGAAGGACCCGACCAGCGCCGAGTGTGATTCCACTCGTGACTCACCAATTGGAGCCACTTTAGGTCGGGGGTGGTGTAGGTGAAGGTCACCCGTCCTAACTCTATGCCTGACTCGTCAACTTGCCCTAAGCTTAGCTCGCGGAGAGATGAGACTAACATGAACCGAGAGACACAAAATGCAAATCGAAAACACAACAACGCAACACAAAAATCAAAAACACAACAACCAGAGTGTACCGACAGTGCAACCCAGCACGGTCCAGTACACTACCCACTGGGGGTAGAGAACCCACCTTATCAGGCACACTAGTGCTGAGCCACGCCGTCGCTGGTCCGCTCCAAGCTCGTTCAGGGGCCCCCAGGCTCTCTGCTAAAAGTGGGTCAACCACCCGAGAAGCGGCGTGGCGTGGATGAGGCCCTAGAAAAAACACTACGCTATGAGTGAGGAAAGCAGGGGGCAAAAGCAATTTTTGAAGTGAAAAGCTGTGTCTTTTAGTGGACTTACGGGCTAAAAACAATAAATTTAAATTTACAAAATGAAGTTAGGTTTCAAGTGAATTAAGACGGTTTCCAAATTAGGAAAAAGAAAAATACATACAGAGATCCCAGGGTTACAATAAAGATCAAGTAAACCCCAAAGCTCTACTCATCCAAGTCCTTCTTTCCTACAAAGTCCAACCCTTTCCCTTGGTCTTGAGTGAAGAGGGGGGGGGAAAAGAGGGCGCAAGCGGCGACGCGCCCCGGGCGGTGGTAGGCCTACCCAAGGGAAGGGTCCAGTGGCGGAGCGGACTGGCGTCCTACTGCTTCCTTTCGGCCACCCCCCAGAATGTTAATCAGCTTCCCAACCCCCCAGATGTTCCGTAGAGGGAGAGATCCCCTTGGCAGCATCGGGGGTTTTACTCACCACGTGGTCTTATATTTTATTGGCACTAAACTGCCCCCATTCGACACCGCAAACCCCAATCGAAGACGGAACTGAAAAACTTGATGTGAGCTCAGCTCCCGCAACTCTGTATTTGTTTAGAAATTACCGTGCACTCGGGGTGTCATTGTTAGGTATTTTGGGTTTCCCCCCTTTAAAAGGGTACCCCAAAAAACGGCGGATTCGTCCGAATAAGTTTCAATAAAAAAAAAAGAGTTAAAAAAAAGCCCAACCCCTACCCCTAGTGGCCACCCGTGATAGCGGAGGCTCCAGACCTGAGGCTCTGCAGGGTGGGTCACCACGTGGCACAACACGTGCCCCTCGGACCGACCGTCGGTTCCAAAGCGGACCACTGTGATGAGGGGGTTTCTCCTCCCTCCCTCGCCTCGTCCGGGGTTTTGCTGGGCCCTCCACCGGTCACGTGTGTCTCTCTGGACCTCCCTTTGGTCACCCTTTTTGATTCAAATTCGGGGTCGTTCCGGGTTCGCGATTCGTCGACTACAAATTTCGCAAAAATAACTTTTCCTTTGGTTTTGTCACCAACGTTGCCATTAGCTTGCCGCATCCTAAACCCCTTGCCGCTGCCGTCAAAGTTAACCCAACGCACTTTTCCGGGGATCCGTATTAACAGGGGTGAGTCATTTCTGGGCCCACTTGGGAAAACCCAAAACCAAAAAAAACAGAGCCTGGGCTCCAAACTTACATTCCACACTTTAACCCCAAAGGGTTTGGCTTTGCATGCCTAGAGCAGATTCAACGGGCTTGAAAAATTTTTAGAAAAATATGATTTAAAGGGCCCTTTGAAAATTTTGAAAGTCCACATGATATAAAATACATAGAAGATTTAAAACAGTAAAAAATATAAAAATAAAAGGGGGGTAGGGCTGTAACGTTAAGTGACCCCCCTAATCCATGACATCTTGACCCACCCAGGCCTAAAGTGAATGTAGTTAACCCCAAAAATTGCCGGCCACCCGGGCATAATTGAGAATTTTTTCCAATTCCCAGTGCACACAGTTCTGGTGGCACACAATCGGAAACTTGTCCCCAACTCAGAAAATTAAAAACTTAGGGGAGATTCTACTTTTCCTCGGGAACTTCAAAAGACTTTAAAACTAGAGATTTTTTTGACTAAAAAAAACCACAAAAGAAAAAAAAACCCTACGGGTTACATAACTCTAAAACTCGGGGCCCAACCCCCCCCCAGGAGCTAGTGCAACAACCGTAGTCGTTCCCAGGTGTCTAAAGGAGCCCCCTGTCACCGCCCGCTACGCCTCCCCGGACCCCAAAGTAGTGCGGAAGGCGAGCGCCAAACGCCCCTTTTACCAGTGGTGCGCTCCAGCGACAGCGACGTCACAGCACGCCTGACGTGCCACCCCTCCCTGTCAGTACCCCCGGTCGACGTCGCTCCTCTCTTAGGCGCTACGCCCACCCCAGCCGGACCGGACTAAACCCTAGCTCGTACGGGCGTGGAAGGCCGATTTCCACCCCCGCCTCGCGATCGATCCCGGACGCTGTTTTTTCACAAAACGTTTGCGATGTACGCAGAGTTACTGTTTACCCCGGGAAACCCCGTTCCCCAAAACTACACGCTTCCACGTAGGAAGTACCGAAACACTCCTCGCACTAGAGGGGACTTCAACCAAACGTACACGACGCGCGCTGCCCCTACTTAACTTCAACTAATTACAATTACATTAGGTAGCCGCAGATGGACTTTAAAAACGCTACTCTGAGCCCACACCCCACGCAGGCTAATTAAAATTTACATTTACGTTGCGCAGAGGGATTTAAAAAAACGCTTCTCGGCCTACACCCCACGAGGAATTACAATTACATTTACGTTCCCGCGATGGATTTTAAAAAACGTTTTTGAGCCTACACCCCAAGGGGTAATTTAAAATTTACTTTTACGTTGCCGCAGATGGACTTTAAAAAACGCTTTCGGCTACACGCCCGCAGGCTAATTACAATACATTTCCCAAAAAAAAACTGCTAAAAACAAACAAAAGAAAAAAACCACTGTCCAGGGACCCCAAAAACTCCCGCGTAATACTGATTTATAAATGAGGCCCGGTCCACTCGAGAAACGCCACGGGCAAAACCAAACACAAGCCCCCACTCCGAACCCGTGGTTGACCAAAAATATTTAAAAAAAGGTCGACCAAGGCAATAAAACTTCGGTCAACAACAAAAGAGTTCTCAACTCAAGGACGTTTTACTTGATACACAAACAAAAAAAGACACAAAACTTACACGGGGGAACTAAATTCCCAAACATGATAACCCAGAACTAAGCGGGGGCAGGGTGGAAACCCCCAAACAACAACAACACGTACGTACCCCAGGGTCCACACAGGACTCTCAACACATCAAGCACGGCTCAGGACTCAGCGCTGGACTCGGCTAAAAGGCGTCCACTCTTGTGCTCTCTCTCTCTCAGCAACATCCACCCACCCAGAAACCGCCGGGTGGGGATGTTTACCGCACAAGTCCCCCAAATGCCCCCTAACCCCCGGGGGTCCCGGCTCTCCATAAATGTACGTAGCTACCCCCAGTCTTTCCCGCCCTCCGACTGGTGAAAAACTGCTTTGCCTGCAGGCGTAGCCCCAAGTCCTCCCACGTTTACTTCGTTGTCTCGCGTGAGAAAACTCTTCTTCGCTCTAGGGGTGCATGTGCGTGCGTTGCCAGTTCAGCAATCCGGTCGGGCCCCGCCGGGTTACTTTTCCGTCGATCGGCTCCCTGACTCATGCCGGGGGAAGGCTCGTACTTTGGTGACGCTCCCCAGCGTCGCTCTCGCTCTACCCTTTGGGTTTCCTCTTCTCTCTACCACCCGCTCTCCTCCTCATGCGCACGCACAGGCTTGACGCGGGGCCCGGGGGTTCGACCCTCCTGTCAACCACGCGCCTACTTTTTTCACTGCACTACGCTATTTGTAAACGAACGCTCACTACGGTCGGATTCTGTAATACTTTTGGGGTTTAACTAATTTACACTCCTTCACGTTGCCTTAGGTTTTACCTTTTCACTGAAACATTGTTTCTGAGCGCCCCCAAAGGTGCCACCAGGCGCCTTGGGGTCCTTGATCCCTTGCCATTTTATCCCCGTGGGTGCCCCCTGAAAACCCCCCGGCAGCTGGTTCCCCTGTAGGGGTGGACAGTTGCTTCCAGCACACAACTCGGTACTATTAAGTTATCCTACGTCATATTTACGTTTAAAAAACCCCCTTACGGTACCTGATTGGTCAGCTCAAAGGCATTTACCCCAGCTAGGGCACTTCGGTAAAAGGGGCACTTTACATATCTATTCTAAGATAATGCACATTAAAAACAATTTACTTTCCCCCGTGATCCAGGTGGCACTTTAAACCTTTGGACGCAGGTCGGGTCTACCCCCCAAGCTCTCTCCCGCTTGGGTTCGGGGGGTGGGGGGGGATACCCCCCCGTCTTCCCCGTCGGAGACGCGCTGAGCAACTTACTAAAATAGAAACTAAAACTATTCCCCGATTAGGAGCACTTAGGGTTTTTTGAAAAGATCCGGTTTCCCACCCCCGAGCTTCTGGCTAACAGTCGGGGGGTTGTCGCTATCGTCTGGGATTTTTTTGCCGGATCTCTTCATGAGTCTCTTTGCGCGGGGCAGTGAGCGGAAAGCACATTTCATTTTCACTCTCGCTTCGGTGAAAATCATTACTTTTCCTTCTCACCCGGGTTTTGGGTACCTCACCCCGTCCAGGTTTTTGGGGCGGCCCGACACCCACACAGCTACGGCTTCTTTTCCCAAAATACGGGCATTAGCCAACCTTCAGTGACGTGGGTCCAGCTGTGCGACACGGCCCCCCGCTTCCCGGGCCAAAAAAATGAACAAATTTTAAGTTGTTATGGGTGTACACTCGCCCCACTTTTTGTGGGGGTACCAACCCTCAGGTGCTTTCTTTGATTCGGCGCAACGTACCCCCTACTCTTTCTACGCCCGTTCATAAGCACTTCCTGGCTCTCGATTTAAACCCATCGTCTGATCTTTATCGGTCCACCGTTTTTGGTACCGTCGCGACGCCGGGCCTCTCTTTTCTTCCTCGCCCGCTCTCTCGCGCTATTCTCTCTGCGCTTTTCCCCGACCCGGTGCGCATCGTTTCCAGCGCTCCGTCAAATCACGCGTTGCCACTTAGGGTTGCTACGGCGTCGCGCGTTCGGTGGGGGCGTCTTGCACGCTCATTTACCTTGTCCACGATGTGCGCTGATTTCCCCAGCCGGTTTGACAGTTTCCCCACTTCGGTCACCGATTGGTCACCTGGCTAATCTTTTTTTCGAGGCGGCCGTCTGCAAAGATTGTTTGCTTCTCTTGGCGCAGCTCCCATTTTCCCAAAGGTCCAGCCCGTCTCTCTTTCCCCCGCGCTCGTAATGTTCCCCTGCCCGTTCCCCCGTCCAACGCGCCTCGCGCTCCGCGTCCCCTTTGCGTACTCCTCTCTCGCGCCCGCTCTCCGCTTCCAACTTTCTTCCAGCTCCAAAAAGCCCGCCCCAAACATCTTGTAGCATGTCGTCTGCTCCGCGCCACCCTGTCAGGTTTTCCCTAGTTCGGCCTGTGACGTACCGGTGCCCTCGAGACAGCCCCCGGTCGGTCTCCATGCTCTCGTTTTCAACCCACCGTGGTCGTCAACTCTCGGTTTCCCCCGATTCGCCAATGAAGGAAAAAGTCCCGTAACATTCCTGTTCGCCCTGCCCGTTTCGGTAATACACCACTCTGGGTTTTACAAACATGGCCGGGACCTCTACATTGTTGTACACTTCGATTTTCGGCTGTCCGCCATCTTTTCCGTGATGAAAAACTCGATTGCGGCCCTAGTGATCTACTCTCTTTGGGTTGTAGTCTCGGGGGTGGGAGAGGGTAGGCCTACCCGAGCCCACGGCTTTGGGAGCCATTTTTGACTTCACGTCCCCAAAAAGGGCCCAAAAAAACCAACTGTTTTCACCTCGGACGTGGGGGTAACCGAGCCCGCACGTTTGGCGTCACTTTTTGGCTTCCGACCAACGTGCTCCTCTAGTCGTCTCGGTTTGTGGTGAATCGTGCCCGTCGTTGGGGCGCCACTTTTTGACTTTACCCCCCTAGGGCCCCACCCCCTTACGCCCCAGTGGTCAACTGCCCATGAAGCACGTTCAACCCTTTTCCCAACCACCTTGCCGGGACCGACCCGCGCCAGAGTGTATTCACCGGACTCACCAATTGGAGCCATTTAGGTGGGGGTGGTGAGGGGAAGGTCAAACCCCTCCCAAATTATGCCCGACTCGTCAACTTGCCCTAAGCTAGCTCCGGAGAGATGAGGGAAAAATGAACCCAGAGAACCCCAAAAGCGAAAACGAAAAACAACAAAGCAAAACAAAAAAAAAAACACAACAACCAGAGTGTACCCACAGTGCCCCGCACGGTCCAGTACACTACCCCCTGGGGGGAGAGAACCACTTTTCAGGCACACTATGCGAGCCCCCGCCCCGCTGGCCGCCCAAGCCGTTCAGGGGCCCCCGGCTCTGTGCTAAAAGTAGGTCAACCCCCCGAGAACGGCGTGGCGGGACTGAGGGTCCTAGCAAAAACCTACGCTATGAGTTGAGGAAAACAGGGGGCAAACATGCACTATGAAGTGAAAAGCTGTGACTTTTTGTGGACTTATGGTCAAAACAAGAATTTTCATTAAACAATGAAGTTTGGTTTTAAGTGAAATTAATGACGGGTCCGAATTTTGGAAAAAGAAAAATAAACATGAGATACCAGGGTTACAAAAAGATACAAGTAAACACCAAAGTCTACTCCAAGTCTTCTGTTCACTACAAAATCCAATCCGTTCCTGGTCTTGAGTGAAGAGGGGGGGGGAAAAGAGTGGGAAGCGGCGAGCGCTCCGGCGCGTAGGTAGGCTAGCCTACGGGGGAAAGGGTCCCGGGGGACGCGGACCCGGGGTCCTATGCTCCCTTCTCGGCCCTCGCCCCGAATGTTTAATCTAGCTTACCAAACCCCAGATGTTTTCCCTGAGGGGGAGAGCCCCTTTTCTAGCATCGTGGGTTTACTCACCCCGGTCTTATACTTTATTGGCCCCACACGGCCCCTATCTCACACCGCAAAGCCCAACGAAGACAGGAACTGTAAACTTGATGTGAGTATGCTCCCCCCAACCTTTTAGTTGTTTAGAAATTTTCCGTGCACTCGCCGGGTCGTCATTGTTAGACGTACGTTTTCGGTTCCCCTTTACATAGGGTACACCAAAAAAGCGTCGGATTTGTCCGAAAAGTTTCAATAAAAATAAAGAGTAGAAAAAAAACCAACTCCCCAGCCCCAGTCGGCCACTCCGTGATGACGGAGCTCCACGACCATGATGGCTTCGCAGGGGGGCACCCCGTGGCACTAACAGGCACCCCGGACTCCCCGTCCCGGGTTTCCCAAAACGTGACCCACTGGATCGAGGTGGTTTCTCCTGCGCCCCTGTCCGGGGTTTTTGCTCGGCCTCGCCATCCGGGCACGTGTGTCTCTTGGACACTGCCATTGGTCAGCCTTTTTTATTCAAACTCCCGGGTCGTTCCCGGGTTCGCGATTCGTCGATACAAACTTCGCAAAAATACAATTTCGTTGGGTTTTTTCACCAACGTTGCCATTATGCTTGCCGATTCCCCAACCCCTTTCCCTGCCGCGAAAGTTGAAACCAACGCATTTTCCCGGGCTTCCGTATTTAACATGGGGGGGAGTCACTTCTAGCCACTCTGGGAAAACCCCAAACCCAAAAAATGAGCCCCGGCTCCCCAACTTTCCCTTCCACACTTTCAACCCCAAGGTTGGCCTTTGCATGCCCAGATGCAGATTTACACTGGCTTTAACAAGTTAGAAAAAAAAACTTAAAGGCCTTGAAAAATTTAAAATCCCACATGATATGAAATAATAGATAGATTTAAAAAGTGAAAAATAAAAAATAAAGGGGGTAGGGCGTAACGTTACATAATAAAAAATAATAAACATGTTTAGTACGTAAAGGTTTAAGTTTTTATACCTTTGATTTTTTTTGCCAGCCAGGGATATTACAGACTTCACCCACATAAATAGATATTGCCATTGGATAACTATGTTTTTTAAGATAATTATTTGGGGCCCAGCTAATGTTTGTTTTTTTTATTTATTTATTTCCCCCCTAGCCTATTTTGGTTTTTTTTTCTTTAGCAAATTTTGCCCCTGAGCGTGATATGAGTAGCAAAAAAAAAAGCCTAAGGGTGTGCGATTATGCCCCCCTATCAAATGCCGACACCCGAGTTTGGGGCCTCTAGCGAGGGATGGGGAGTAGACAGGAAGCAGAGACCCCTCTGTGGTATTAAATATATTCCTTGTGGGAAGAGACTTATCAAGATTGCGACTCAGCCTACGTGGTTCAACAAATGACATTGCTAACGGTCGGGTCGGTAATTGCGGTTGTCCTACTGGTAGACAGCGTGACTACGCTAGTCATGGGTAATCACTAATCAGTTAAAAACCAGTAATCAGCCAGTATGATCTTGTCAAATAGGATTTTTAGAGGAAAAATTTGGGAAGAAGCTAAATTTTTGCAGAGACCTTCCTTCCTATAGAACCTTTCTTATCAAAATACTAAAAAACTCCTCTGCGATGGGACTGGAACTTCCAATATGGCTGCTAATTCGTAATATTCATAATATCATTTACTACAATTCAGAAATTAAAAAAGTGGAAAATCATAATATCAATACTGATTTTCCCCTCTTTTTCTTACAGCGTTATGTTGTGGTTATTAGGTATTGGCAGCTACATTGGATTGACAATTTTGTTGTGTTCGTATCGTTATTTAGGTCACATTAATGTACATAGAAAGAATTTTTCTTCCAATGCAATTTAGTGCTTAAAATTGGACAGTCAAATATGGCATTTTGGAGGAAATACCAACATTGGAAAAACCAAAATTCTGAGTGAATGCACTAACCAATTTTGTTGCTAATATTTTTTTTATAGTGATGACAGCTTGATAGAAAAGGGTCTTTCATTTGAAAATAACTTTCATCTGAATTACCTGCAATTGTTCTGTGCGGGGTGTAGGCCTATAAAATATAGGAAATCAACTGGTACTTGAATAATCAAACATATATATATACCATGATTTTAAGACGTCACTGTTGCCCCTACCAAACATATGGTGGTACCTACCATTTTTGTAGGGAATTCAGTGGTGAATATTTCCGCAATTGTAACTTTTTGTCCAAGTTCAACCATTTTGGAGAAACACGTTTTGGCCACCATTTCCCAATATGGAGGCCGAAGCTCCAGTCAGGTCATAGTGGAGAAACCACTTTAGTATGTTAATAAGAAAGGTTCAGGAAGATCTCTGCAAGAAATTAGCTTCTTCCCAATTTTCCCCTAGATGCCAATTTAAGGTCTTATTTGACAGGAGTAGTAGGCTACTAGGAACTACGTGATGCCTGGAACTGCAGTAAATTCAAAAGATCAAAATTGATGCAATTTACTGAATATGTAATCCTTTTAGTACTTTCTTAACCGCATATTTAGCGCGGCCAAAATTGATGATTTTAGTACTAGGCCTAATAGGAGTAATAGCTATTCATATTTTTTCATAAAATATTGATACATATTCTAGCCTATGCAACCTTTAATTCTATGGATATAATGTAGGTATTGTATTTTTATTGGAGCCTGGTATAAATTATTGTGATTTCTTTATTTGAGCAGTCATGTGTGATCCCTGATCAATGACCCAAAGATTTGAACTTTTCATTTCATTTCAATCGACTCAAAACTATATTTATGTAATGAAACTATGGAATCACAGTTTTTGTTACTGTGGTTGAGCAAACGTTATAGGCCCTACCGGACGACTACCAAATCCCTCTGCTTGCCGCCAGTTACCAATGTCAAATTGACTTGAAATAACACTACCAGTATCTCTTGTTGGATGGAGTACCAACCGCAAAGGCTGAACCTCTATTGTTCTGGGCCTCTTTCTTATTGATACTCAAAGCTACAGTTCTCTGAACCCTGTTTTGCTTTTTTACAAGGTGCAAGCTGTATTTTATGTAGGCTAGGGTTAACCGAGCTAGGGCCTATTGTAGTGGTTAATTTGTAAAATAATAAGTGGGCGGACGCTCGATGGCCTATGCGAATGTTTTAGAACTGGCCATGAAACAAATGTTTCGGGAAAAGTATGTACCCTGGCACAATGGGGTTTTGGGGAGGGTGGCCACTATTGTGTAGGTCTGGGGCGCATAGCCCCAGTTTTATTTTATTTTTACCATTCCAAATGAGGGCACTTGTTTTTAGTGAGCTTCGTCAACAATTTATAAAATTATGAAGATCCACATATTGTCAGGTTACGAAATCTTGTCACTTTAAAGTACCGGTAACTTTTTCTTTCATTCCCATGCAAGAAGATTGGGCACAGGAAGGAATTTTTCAAGCTTATACATCGCATTTAAAAAAAAAATAGTTCAGTGTGTTACAACATTGTATTGATTTTACAATTAAGTGGGTGGATGCACCCGCCCCCAAATTAACCACTACCTATTGGTTATCTAGGCCTAAGTTCAGAAACTAGATACTTTTAATGGTAATTTGCTAGCTATGAATAAATTATTTTACCTGCAATATGAATGCAGGCTCTTCTTCAGTGCTCTAGGGCTAATACTGGGCGTAAACTCCTGATTGCTTTCACTCTTCCAACAGCTGTTGCTCATCAACAAGAAGTTCCAAGAGGTTTCACCGTTGCTAAACCAGGCTGGACACCTGGTCGATGGCTGGCAAGGAAGCCAATATCAGAAAGAGTACTTGAAGGTGTTCTTCCTAGTCCTGCAGGTAGGAGAATGACTGATAAAGTGATATGTAGAGTAGTCCATAGATATTTGCATTAATATGTTGGCAATTATGTTTTAATATTTCACATTTTCATTTGCAAAATCACATTTGATTTTCACTGTTATTTGTCGATAATAAAAATAAATATTAAACTATAGTTGCTGAAATTGTAGGAATTAATATTTTCAGTGGAATCACATTACAAACATCCATAGCATAGAACGTATCCAGCAGAAGTTTGTTAAGCTTGTCTGCTACAAGACCAATGTTACCTATCATAGATGCAACTATCCAACTTTACGCAAAAATGTAAATGTTGTATCCACCGCCGTTGGATGTATGTAAGATACAAAATAGCTGCTTGTCATGGCTCAACAAAATTCGGTCATGACTTTCAGTGAACTTTCAGTCGGTAAAGAAGTTCATGCCCCTTAACTAACACCATCTATGGTTCAAAGCTGGAACTAGATCTGTGAAACTTCCTTCACCTACCTGAGTTTGTTGTCATAATTATAATTCATGGAAAATAAACAATTCCTTAATATAAAACGTTCCAAGTAAATAAAAATATAATTATCACCTTTATTATTCATTAATTAAAAGCCCGGCCATAAGTCCCAATCCTAAACCTGAAATAAATCTACTTCCGCCCCCCTTAACTAGCCCTATCTAGCGGCAGACCGACAAAGCTCTATGCCTTTTGCATGTCAATCATTTAACATGGGGAAATCCGAGCCATGACAGCAGCTATTTGTATCTTACATACATCCAGACGGCGGTGGTTGTATCACTCGAAAATCTGCTCAAGCAGACGGATCTAATATTCTATTTTTTATATAAGCTTCTGCATAATTATTTTGACTCTCAGTCTCAGCTTCTTGATCTAGTACATTTTCACGTTCCTGCAAGACCAACACGAAACTAGGGCCTACAGACTTTCATGTACCAAGAAGCAGACTAGACATTTTTAGTAAATTGCCAATTAACCGGATCTTATCCAACATACTTATAACCAATTAGTTGTCATCCATCCAGATCTTGACATAAATCTCCTAAATTTTCAATGTTTAAAAAGTTTATCTTCAAATGTTTTTGATGTTGAATAATATTGTTCTTGTCATAGTTTTTCATTTGCATTTCGTTTAGTATAATGTATAATTGGATGAGCGTAGCGAGCGAAGCGAAGATTCCATTTCACTACACTGGAGAAAAAAATGCGGAATGTTTTTTTTTTTCTTTCTTTCTGTATTTTTGTATGTTTGTTAACACGATTCCGGCTAAACCGATACTCCGATTGCAATGAAATTTTATGGAGACCTTCGAAATCTTTGAACTTAGAACTGCCACGATTTTGAGCGCAATTGGGAAATTTTTTCACATGAAAAACCCAATTTTACGATTTTTTCGATTTTTTAAAAAATTTATTCGACTTATAACACCTACATCCGATTGTTATGATTTTTTCACAGAACCTTAATTTATGTATTAAGATATTCGTGTGAAATTTGAGCGTAATCGAAAAATTATTTCTCATGAAAATCAAAATTTTATGTTTTTTTTTTAAACAATTCTTTGACTTATAACACCTACATGCTTTATCCTATTGTAATGATTTTTTTACAGAACCTTAATTCAATGAATTTATATATTTCGTGTTAAATTTGAGCTCAATCGAATAATTATTTCTTATGCAAATTGCAATTTTACGATTTTTTTCTTTTTAAAAAATTACGATTAATTAAAACAATTAAGTTAATTTTTTATTTTATTTAATTTAATTATAAAAAATTAAGTTAATTTTTTATATAATTAAATTTAAATATTAAAAAAATCTTCGACTTAGTAATGATTTTTTCACAGAAAACAGAAAATCCGCGTAACACATGCATCTCAATGCACCATATACGCTCATCCAACAACGCGGCGGACTTAAGCGTTTTCCTAGTATTTAAAAAATCAAATCAATTCATAATTTAGGAAGTTTCAAAAGAGCTACAAATCACTTTTTATGCACAAATGTTTTTATTCAGTGCAAGAGTATGAAGAATCTTTAACCGCTGTCTTATAAGGGAGGTTATGTTTAATTATTAGGCCTACATTATATTTTAATGTTTTTTTTAAATGCTACAATGACTTGACGTGTTTCATATATTTGTAAAAATGTAAAAGAAATCAGATCAGATTCAATATAAGCTTTATACATTTTGTTTACACCAAAAACATACAATATAAGGAAAACATATTTAACACATTTAAAGAAAATACAATAATATGTACCAACAAAAATAACAGTTCTAAGAAAATGAATCATCACATGGGCCTTGCGGCCTGTGCGTGAGGGCTTCTTTATTTAAATTATTAGAAAAACAACAAACAGCTCAGATGGCAAAAGGTACTAGAGATAATGATTTTACAATGTATAAATAAGGCACACAATAATTATGATTAAATATCAAGAAATTTATAAGATAATTTTTAAAAAAAAAATTCAAATGAACATAAGAAGCACAATCAAGAAATGAATATGAATATGAGTTGTGCATTTCAATTTGATGTGGAATGCTGAACTGAAAGGAACTGAATCTGAACGCCTGTAGTGCGTTTGGAGCTTAAGAGTTAAGACCTGTTTATATTACTAGCGTAGTGTTCTATGCAGGTGCTGAATATGCGAGTAAAATTCATCGTGTCCGTTTTGGAAACCCGGTTGCAACGACGGTTGAGTTTTCAACCTGTGCTCTAAATGCATAAAAATGCTAAACAGTGTCTAAGAGTTGCTTAGATGGTGATGGGGTTGTCTGTTGTTAGGTTTACCACTACTTGATGGCTGGACAGGTGAAGAGTGTGAAGCCGTGCTTGAAACAGCTGCAGCAAAGCATTCAGACAATCATGCAGCCATCCTGGCCATCTGATGAGGGTAAGGCCCTACGTTTATTATTGAGCGAGCGTAGCGAGAGCGTCTCCACTTGACTCTATGGCTCGATTTTTTTTCTGTTACTGCTTCGGTACAGGTCGCACCGTTTCTCTGATCGACCTGAAATTTTGCACACATGTACATACCATCTATGGGTCTGTCCATGGTTTCTCTTGTGACCGTTTGCAAGAATTTTGAGTATTAGATCACAGTTTTTATTTATTGGAGCGTTTTCTGTCAAATTTGTGTAAATAATTCAAGTTAAAAATAATTTATTAATGTTCAAAATCTCAAACAGATTGGTACATCCAAAGACTTACAAAAAATTAAAGTCATCAGTTTCCTCTTGTGACAAGGTAAGCACACTGAAATGTACAAGTCAAGTTTCAAGTCCTGGCCTATCAAATCTAACTTAATTTGAAATAAAAAACTTGTCTGATCACCAATCCCTAACTAATGTACAGGACAGACAACATCTATTTAGATGCGCTACATTGAAAGGACACTATGGGGAAATGCCAGGGGTATGGACAGGAGGGAACAGGAGTCCTATCTTTACTGGTTGTCAAGACACATGATGACATAAATATGTCGATGTGGGCATAAGAGAAGAAGAAGAAGTATTAAACAACACTTGATTTGTTAACATTGGGTTAAAGATAATTACATTATTCATATTTATACTAAACATGTATGGTTTCTCTTGTGACAGTTTCTCTTGTGACATATGTGAACCAGTATTAACCCTTTAAGCGCCGGGTTTTCTGGCATCGGTCACACGCCCTGGGCCGAGTTCTTTTTTAAAAAATGTAATGATTTACAATCGGAATAGGCCTGTGTTCACTCGATTCCCCGAAAGTAAAGTTCTCTAAATCGTGCTCGTCTTCATCATAATCAAAAATTATTCTTCTTACCTTGTTTGATCGAATAGGCCTAGATGTTGTCTTAGGGCAAAGCAAGAGTGGACGACACACGGCATCATGTTCTGTTGTAGGCTCGGTAAAGACTTACTTTCCTGATTACTTGATAGTTCTTGGTCACTGTTATCACTTCCTTGATCAGAAATAGAGCTCACATCACTGTCACACGGTTCTTCATCGGATTCAGCTGTCAAAATTATCTCCGCAATATCGTCTGTTGAAATGATTTATTTCGGTGCGAAGTCAAGTTCCGTTTAGCCATGCTCACTCGAGGCGCGCGCCTTTGACAATGAAATTTGGAAACACGACATCAAACATTCACGCTCGTTTCAAAAACAACCGACAATCGAAATTTTTGCACTGAAGTTTCCATCACTTTGCCGAAATTTATGTCGCAAGCGTTTGCCAATTTCCCAAAGACGTCGATATCTACAATATACCCGTCTTATATTTAAAAAAAAAAAAAAAGCGGGAGAAGTAAACGCGTATACGCGGAAGTGGCCTAGCAGCGACCTCGCCTAAGCCGCGTATACGCGGGCGTGGCGCTCAAAGGGTTAAGCAAGGTTAATTTTAGTTACAAAGCATTGGTTTTTTATCATTCAATAGCCCATACGTCATTAGAGAAGCAACAAGATAAATTACGGGTTTAGAGTTGGAATACATAATATATATATTTACAAAACAAATGGTAAATGTTGACAATGGTTAACTACTGAAATATATGAGATCGATTATTAGCTAAACAGTTAAAAACAAGTGCAAAAGTGCAAGTGTTATTTAAAGCATTTATGATGGATTGATTGACCATGTTGAATTATAAGATTTATCAACATCAAAGAGCTTAACACAAAATTTTTGGGTAGGGAAATGAGCAATGAAAACAACACGCTGAAATTCCACAGCTTCAAACGCAAAGATAGCTACAAGCGGACCCCCTTTGAATACGTAACTAAATTAGGTGCTGCATTCAGTTTGGCTAAAAGAGTGTTCTTTGCCAGTAGGCCTATAGAAAAATCATTGATAGCAGGCCACATAATCGGTTTGGCCCACAAACTTTCATAAATATAACTCAAAAGTCAAAAACGGTTTAGTTTTGGGCGTTATTTTTAGCCATTTGATAGGCATAGAGCTGAAAAGTGAACCAGTTATTTGATAAAATTTGTTAAGGCATATAAAATAACAGGCTGCTTAGTTTCTAAAACAGTCTAGGCCTAGGTCTAAGCCCAACACCTCTGGACTTGTACCTACCCCTACTAGAATCAAGGTCTTTTGCCTACATTCAAACCACTTAGTTCCCGAAAACTAGGCTTAGGCCCAGTAAAAGTATGATCTCTAAAAGTCACCCATGCCCATGTCCCTGGAAGCCAAGTCTTGAGACCACTCGTTTCAACTCCACACGTTCTGAATCGAGAAATTCCTCCAAGTCGCTCAAAATCGCCAAATCGGTAATCTTGGGGACAAGTTCACGAGTCGCACGGTGACTTGGAACGAATGGTTTTTTCTCTTTCAAACCACGAGGTTTATTTGGTGGTGGTTTGTGAACTTTGTCGACTTGAAACGATCAAAACAGTTTGTTATTGATTCGGTATTTATAAATGTGACCAGATCAATCTAGATGAATGACTTACTAGTTGTAAATGCAATTAAAGATGGAACAAGATGAGCTAGCAGCCGGCAAATATACGTAACCGGAATTAATACATGCATCAACCCCTTTCCAAATTGATCAAACCCCAAGTTTAAAATTAAATATGCCCATTCAAATTATTATCTGACATTGATACTTAGGCCTACACTTTCAAAGACAACAATACAAAATCAAAATAGCACAGTTTTCATAATAAATAGATTGATTATTTCGATCTAGCTGGCTGTGATTTTAATTGATTTTATTTTGTAACAAAGTTTTCTATTGGTCACTATGGAATGTTGGGGGCGGAGCCTCAAGCCGTGAAAATGGTCCCAAGACTACCGATTATCGTTAACCCCAAGGTCCCCCGGTGACATAGAAGAGTGGACTCGACTCACTTCTCGACTCGAAAACGAGTGGCTCAAGACTTGGCCTCCTGCCTAAAAGTTGTTAACATATCAATTCTAGGACCTACTGTTTAAAAGTTCTACTTGCCTAAGCCTAGCATTTTCTAACCCTATTCTGGCCCGGATTCCATTAGTGATTCTGAATCTAGATCTAAGTATTTTACAGTAGGCCTATTATAACATGCATATTATTTCAATAGAGCCTAAAATGTTGAAGTTTTACTATACATAATGGGAATTAAAATTAAAAAAACAACAACAACAACAAGTAGAACCATGTGCTTAAAAAATGTGGTTTCTCTTGTGACAAGTTCTTCGGTTTCCTTTTTGGACTGATATTGAGATCTAACTAGAAGGCTGTGTATTTAACTCAGGTTGATGCCACTTACACCATCTATTTAGTGTGGCCCTGAACTAGCACTGTGCCAAGTTTTGGGTCGATAAATGCAATACTCTGTTCTTACAGCTAGTTTAATCACTATTTGGTTTCTCTTGTGACAGTTCAAATACAGATTTGAAAATCATATTTCCACAAATCTTCTTTTATTTTTAGGGGTTTAAAGATAGTAGATTAAAAAAAATAACACTTTGGGTGAATAACTGGTACAATTTTTTTTTATGTAAGTCAATTTGAAAACTTTTTATAAACATCCAAAGTTAAAACATTATTTTCCCCGGGGTTTTTCCGTTTAAAAAATTTCCACGTTTAACTTTGTTTTGAACACACATGTATTAAAATAAACTTCACGAGGCATAATAAATAAGATAGTGTGACCTTTCGGGATTAATTGATGTAGTATCATACTTAGTTTGTAACATTTTTTTTTATTTTGTATTTTGGATACTTTCTCATAGACATACCCTATGCGGGTTGCCCGTATAGTTTTTGAACAAAATCCGATCGTTGGTTATAGAAAATAAAAAAAATATTAATAATTAGGGGTGTCAACGGGTTACGATTTAAATCGATTATTAATCGAAAACGATTAATCGTTTTTACAAAAAAATCGATTTTCAATTTTTGCACTTTTTTAAATTTAGTTTTCAAGATCCGCCGCCCATTACCCGCGAGAAATGTTCCTACGTTACGTTTTTCCCGCCCAAATACGCCGTGATAACCGCCGATTTAATGTCTTGCTCGCCCGTGAGATACGTTTCCATCAATTTCTAGCACGCGAGATTGTTCCCCATCCACATTTTATTGAAAACAACGCCGTAAAATACATCGTTCGTACCAGCCTTGCCTTGTCATCATGTGCGCATGCGCTGGCCGTGCAAGGTCTGAAAGGAGTGGGCGGAGTTAAAGCTGCATTCTGTTTTAAACGTTCCACGCGGCGTAGTTGGCGCGGGCAGCCAATAAACACAGTAAACGCACACAACGCGCCTGAAACGCCGAGCAGTAATTGCCCCCTTTAGTAACATGGCGTCTTGAGTGTGACAAAAATGATTGCTCTGGTGTTGTGTTTCGGCCTAGGCCAAGAGTTTTCGAGAAACATGGCATCAAACAATTGAATTTGATCACCGCATTGATGCCAATTTCATTCCGTATCTTTATCTTTTCCTCCACTTCCTCTTGATTATGCTCCCGAGTCCCGACTGTCTTCGTTGAGATTGTTGTGCGTGCTCAGGGGAAGCGTTATCTGTACCGGGCGCGACGTATGCGTACTTTTCACAGCTATTTTATTCTATAGTGTTTTAACGTTTTTAACGGAACTCGTCGATGCGTCGAAGCCGCAGGGTTGGCTTGGTCGCTTTGATTTAAAGTCCCCCACTGAAAAAACAGTTATATAACTGAGTGGATAGACTCTAAATAAAATTTATTTTTTTATTTATTTTTATAAAGGATTTCGGATGCGCTCTTATCGATTTAATCCTAGAAACTAGCGCGGCGTCCCCTACAAATAGGCGGAAAGTTCGACTAACCTAACGAAAGTACACAGAGAACTTTGGAGAAAAATGGGCTGCGTACGTCGTGACCGGTACAAATAGCGCTTTATGTGCTAAGTCCCCGCCACGGCCCGATGCGAACTCGTGCCTTGCGCAGGCGATTCAAACTAAACCGAAAACCAGACCGAAGTTTGAAAGAAACTTGCTACTATACCGACATTGTACAAAAACAAATTAAAAAACAATTAATAATCGATTATGGAGGTGAAAGTTTAATTCGATTATCGATTATAAATTATAATAATTTAATCGTTTGACATCCCTTAATATAAAAAAATAAAAAAAATAAAAATATTCCGATCGTTATGAATTTTGCAGGGTCAATAAGTACAACATTCTCTCCTATTTACAAATTTTCAAACTAAATCGTCTCGAGACTTAAAGCCATACTATCACATTGACTTGTTGCTTACTTATGTTAAACCTAAATTTATTTTAAGAATTAGAAAAAAAAAAGAATTAATCGGTCAATATTCAAAAAATGGTACGACCAATATTGTGGAAAATTGTATGGTGCGTGACGTCACCACCCGTGAACGTAGCTGGATGGCTACAGAGCTTCACTCGATCGACTCGGAAAATGCGGCCCGCTCAAATGCTTTGCCCATTCAATACCATCGGGCACAGGACGGGTCAGTGAAAAGGTTTGTTCTATGTACGGGTGTTAGGATTAGCTCCCTTTATTTTCGAGCCTTCATACACAGAAAGTGAACAGAGGAAAAATCTAAAGAAAAATAAAGAAAAAGAAGCCTGGATAAAACAGTTTAGTGGCAGGAAAGGTGATCTTAAATGGTGTAGTTGTAATGAATGTACATCAATGGATCCGACACAGAGTGCTTATATTGTCACGAACCGAAAAAAAAAAAAAAATTTGCGTTGCTAATTTCGATTGTATTACTATCCATGATGGGTTCGAGCATATTATTAACATTCATTCTCTCAACACTGCTAGGCAACAGTTTTGTTACTCTCCACGTGTAAAGAACAACGATATATTCTAAAGGATTTCAAGTCCCCATACGGGAGTACTGTGGACTCTTTGACTAAAAGTGATTCGACTTTAATGATTTCTTTATCATTGTAAGGATTAGAACAGTGTATACATTTGAAACCCACGATTTTAACCCACGGAATTATATGAAAACCACATTTCTGTATCATAAACCTGATTTTGATTTTGTTGTCCAATACATCCACATTTAAACACTCACGCGTCACACATTAATTATTTATAAAACTAAGAATTATTCGTATGTTTGCCGTCTCTTGTATGACACACGTTTTCACTAACTTTAAAAACTACTAGAACCTAAAAGAAACAAAATCCACACTTCAACTATATAGGCATGTTTGTTAACTGAAGTCACTGAGCCATCCGTACTCTTCACAAAATCTCGACAAACCTTGTAATGCTATTCACTATCACATTAATTAAATTTGTACATAAAACACTTGTTGAGCTGTCACTGTGCTAGAACAAATCTGCGAACACTCCATCCACACAGAATGCAACCCCTTACTAAATACAACACATGTTCTAAACGAGTGTTACCCTCGGGCCCGCCGGCTCGGTCAGCTCAGCAGGTCCCCAAACCACCCGCGTCACATGCCCCCAGGCGGGGCGTCAAAACAAACCGTGGGATAGGGTATAGGCCTCATCCAAGGTTGCCAAAATGTCCGGCATTCTTATTTTTTGTACACCTTGTATTAAAAAAATACTTCACCATTGTGATTTAATGCCTTTAAGTAGTGTAGATAGAAATTACATTTTAACAAAAAATAACGTTACCATGGCAACGAAAAGTCGCACGAGAATTCTGGTCACTATTTCACTGCCACCTAGAAGTAATCAAAATACTATCGAGGAAGCAGTGTATTATTGTTAAAAAATAGTTTTCCAAAGAAATGATGTCAAGGTCTCTAGATGGCGGTGGATTTTATCCCCAAAGAAAACTAAGAAAAGTTGAAGAATCCGGGAAAAAGTTTGATAAATAACCGTGATGATGTTCGCTCTCTTGTAGGATAGGAGTGTCGCATGGGAATGTCGTACTCGGGTCGTGTTGCACGTACCGGTGCTCGCTCAACAACTCGACGGGACCTTAGCGTTTTTTTTCCTAGTATATTTTGTTTATTGAAGGTGATCACTGATCAACACATAAAAAATTGGTAAAAATGTTCCCCAAAAGTAAACCAATAGATGAATGTTTTTCATTAAAATCAAATAAATTATGCTTCTCCACCACCAAAAACATTAAAAACAATAACTATTTGTATTTAAGTGTTTAAAGAAAAAAATTATAAGTTTTATTAATCTCGTTTTGAAAAAAAATCTTGAATTTTTTAATGTTTTTTTTGACAAGCTATGCTGGGGCGGCACTGAATTTTATTGGGCGGGTCGATAGCTCTGCTTCATATAAAAAAAATTCTATCGTAGCTTCATCATACTGAAAATTAAATATTCGCCGCGGTTCTGCAGTAGGGCCCCTACGGGTTTTCTATAGTTCAATGGAACGCCGCTCAAAGCAGAAAAATAAAACAATGCTATTTTTGCAGTCGGAAAAAATTGGTATTGCAATATCGGAATTAATTTTCATACTACGCCATAATTAGCAAAAAGGCCCCGACAACAATATAGGCCCACTCAAAAAAGTATCGTTGAAAAATCTCGCCCTTCCTAACTAGATCTGTTCTTAAAAGTCTCAAATTAATTTATCAAAATTTTTATGCAAGGCTAGGGCACCAACAATCCAGAAGTTGAAGAGCAATTACAGCGTTGACGGGATGTTTCATCTAATGGTGAACAATTTTCATTATTCTTTTTCACGTCATTAGAACGCACAAAATTAAGTCCCCTGAAAAAGTCATCCATAGTGATGACGCTATGTCAGGAAAAAATAATAATGAAAATTATTCAGGGGATGGGAGAGTCTGGAAAGAAAAGGAGTGGATAAGGGGAACTGATAGACAGGGTTAAAATTTTAAAAGTATGTATGAATGAAGTATGTGAAAGCTGTGTGAAAAACACCAATTTGGATGTCAAGGTGGTTCCAAATAACAAAAGGACTAGGGCAGGGAAGTGTGTTGTTACCATTGTTATTCATAATCGTGATGGATGACAACCACAGATGATAAAGATGGAGGCAATGGAAGATGTGGAGGTTATGTTGTTTGCCGATGACTTGGGGGCATGGCCCGAGTATGAGGGGGTACTCCAAAGATATATAGGCTTGTGGAATAGAAACATAGAAGAAGCAGGTATGAAAATAAGCGTTATAAAGAGCGAGGTTGTAACTTGCCAGGAGAAGGGGACTCAGGGAATTATCAAAAAACAGATAAACATTGGAGGAAAAACCCCTGAAAAGGTGGATAGTTTTAGTTATTAGGGAAGGTGAAGTAATGGCAAGGGGAAAGATTAAAAAAGGAGATAACATCAGAATACAAAAGGCCAGTAACTTCTACCCGTGTGTGAAAGGCATGATGTGGGATAGGGAAATACCTATTTAGGTAAGATGAACCATATAAAACCCATTTCATACCATCCTTATGTATGCAGCAGAAACCGGGGACAATGGGAGATCGAGAGGAGAGTCAGATACAGGTGGCAGAGAGAGATTCCTGAGGAGCACAGTGGGCAAGAGGAGAAAAGATAGAATAAGAAACACGACATTAGATAAATGCTAGGTGTAGAGAAGTTAAGTGACGGGAAGGAAAGACACGATTTAGATGGTATGGACATATGAAACGAATGGGGGAAATGGATCCAAAAGAAAAGTTCTTTTTTCTTTTTCTTTTCTCTTATGCCCACACGAAAATTTTTATGTATCATGTGTTTTGACAACCAGAAAAAAGGACTCCGTTCCTCCTGCCATACCCCCGGCATTTCCCCATAGGCCCTTTAAATGTAGGCATCTAAAAGTGTTGTCTGTCCTGTTTCCTTCACCACAGAGTTACACATGTGCTCTCCATCACCCCTATTTGTGTAAGTGCTTTGCTAGCAGTCATGGCCGGTATTAGTCTAAATGGCTTTTGGTTTTTCTTTTTTTATAAGGTTTTTTCCCTTCTTTTCCCCCTTTTCCTTGGGTTTTAACTAGCTCACTCCAATTTATTTTCCCTTTTTCCCCTTCCATGCTTTTCCCTCCGATTTGTGGCTGATTTCAGATGGTTTTAGTGATCTGTATGAAATGTTGTTTTGAATTGCTTTTTTACTTCCATTTAGCGAGGAAATCAGTTCTCGTTTGTTTATGCCGCAGGGTGCCGGTATCCATTGTAGCATAACTGTTTTACCTGCATTCACCAACCTCAGGTTTCTTATCTTGCAGTTTTTATTTTGTTCTTTTCTTCTTATCACTATACCCTGGATAGATGTCTGAGTCTGTTAGTATCCCCACCTTTCCTTTTTCTAAAGTATTAAAATCTTCTCCAACGCTTTGTTATTGCCTCTCTCCCATCAAATTTACCCATTTGATCTGCTGGTAAGTTTCCCTAAACTTCTACTGTTTCCTCACCTGATTCCCTTCTCTGGTGTTGTGATCCATCAGTGTATATATAGCCCTCCTTCTCTGGGATTTTGTGAAAAATCTTGGGCCCAGACTTTTCATATGCCCTTTTGATAGTTTTTTTTTTCTCTTGAATTCCTTTTAAATGTTTAGTGATGGTTTTTTTCCCAAATGAGACATATGAATGTTTGGTTTTCCTATTTTTGTCTGTTTTCAGTTATCACTTCCCCCATTAATTTTTCCCACAAATTTCCTAGCTTCAGTTTGAATTTTTTTTGTTTTTTAAAGGGCCTTCTTGGGGATCTCTCCCCCAAAAAATCTACATCAAAGGAACCATTTTTGACGGGTTCCAGTGCTACATTTCCCCTTTGCTTCAGTGGTGGACTTCAGAAATTTTTTCCATTGCGGTGATAGGTGTGGTTTCATCCTCTTTTAGATCCTCAGGGTTTTATTTTGGAAATGTTGAGTTTGTCCAAGTGGGTTTTTGAAGTTTAAAATCAACATGGCATTTCCATATTCCAAAACATGGAGTAGATGTTTTGTAGGAGATAGGTATTGACATTGGCCCCCCACTTTACCTGAACTCTTTCAGTAACCCAGTTTTTTTTTACTAATTGGCAATTCTGTCGATATGGTAGACATCGTCATTTTTTATCCATCATTACACAAGTAGATTGGGCTTTTTTCTATTTTAAGCTTACCCCGTATATTTTAGGTTAAACGGGGCATGTTCTTCTGTTGTAAAAAATGTATACTGTTTTTTTTTCATTCATACATCCCCTTTTCCCTGGGCCTTTTCTAATGCTTGCAATGCCCTTTTTATTTCTAACCCATTTTTGTACGTCTCGTCACTTACCCCAGCACCCCATCGTCTGAAAAAAACTTTATCTTAAATCGCTTTTTTTCCCGAAAATTGGCCAAGTGTTTTAATATCAGGAAGTAAGTAGGGCTTGTTTCTGCCCCTTGGGTACTCCTGCCTTTGGTTTTTTTAACCGTGATTTTTGTTTTTGCATTTTTATTTAAATCTCTGACTTTGAAAGTTTTCTCCATCTGTAAATGTTGTGTGGTACTCCCATCTCTTCATCTTTTTTAAAAATATTTCTCTATCTATATATCAAATGCAGTTTAAAATCAACTAAACTACCAAGTAGATAACTTCTTATTGAACCCCTTTCCCTTTAAATCCTGCTGCAAGTATGCCCCCTGGTCTAGTGTCCCCCTGTTCTGGCCCAAAAAAGCTGCTCCTTTTCCAAACTTCATTCGACTCTAAAAAAGTTTTTACCTATAAATTGACCATTGCCCATGGTTTTTGCCATCATCGTGTTAAGGGTATTTGGCCTGTGCTTTCGACTTTGAGTACCCTTTCCCCTTTTTTAGAGTGGTATTATCTTGCTTTTCCCCCATATATCGGGAATATTGTATTTCAGAGTTTTAAAGAGTTAGATTGCACTTTACCTTCCTTACCAAGGTTTTTTAGAAATTCCGGGGATATCAGGGGACTCCCCGGGTTTTTTTTTTTTAAAGCCTTCTTAGGCTTTTTCCAATTTGCTATTATGAAAGGTGAGTTTTATGGGTTTTTATGTCATCCACAAAGTTTTGGATTCTACTTTAGGTGCTTATTTTTTTTTGGTTTTTCTTGTTTAGCTTGAAATTTTACATATCACTTTTCCTTTTTCTTTTCACGTGTATTTCTTTCCATTGTGTATAATAACTCATTTTTTTTTGATCTTTTTTCTTTGGGTTTTTTAAATTTTGAGAAGAATGTTGTGCCTTTTCCCGTCCTTTTGGTAATCAATATTTTTTTACAAATTTTCTAATGCCCCCTTTTTTCTCTCGAGTATGGCCCTTCTTGTTTTGCTTGTCTTTTTCCTTTGCTCTATCATACTTTCCCTGTTTTGTGTTTTTTCAGCCTTTTTTCCCTTTCTTTATTTCTCTGATTTTGGCATGAGAGTCATTATTCCAAAATGGTTTAAACCGATTTGCTTTGCCTCTAGGTATATGTTTTTTAGCTGCACCCGTATTATTTTTATTTTTTGTGCATTCTCCCCGTCTATGTCCTTTCAGCCTCCCTCTCATCAAAAATGCCTTTTCTGTGTCTTGTCTAAACCCTCTCCAATTTGCCTTTTTAAAATTTCCCATGTGCACTTTGTATCCTCTTCTTCTTTGCTTCCTTTTCTCTAGTGACTAATATCATTTTATGACCTGCTCCAGTAGGGGATTCCAGATTTTCTTGTTTAACCTTTCTTGTAGATTGGCCATGGGTAAAAATAGATCAGGTCTTGACAGGTCATGTATGAAATGTCATGTATGAAAGAAGGATTGAAGAAGCAGAAGAAGACGGAGTAGACCAAGGAAGAGGAGAAAGCTGGGAAGATGGAAGAGATACGTTTGTGGGAGGATAGAAAGAAGGGGAAAACTTTTTTTGTTGCTAAAACCCAAGCTGACCCTGCAGAAGCAGGAAACTTGCGATGGATAATGATGATGATTCACCACTACGACGCGACAAAACATCCCGTCATGTTATAATTTCTCTTCAATTATATTGAGTCGCGAAAGTATATCTTGTGAACTAATCCAGAAGTTTTAAGTTAAGGGTCCGGTAGCTTGGGGGTAAAGCACTCGACCGGCAATCGGGAGACCGGAGTTCGATCCCCCGCTGAGATGTTTTTTTTTATTGAATGGTTATGTTGACAATATATGTACGATTTCAGCTGTGAGCGGTTCCAACTTTGGGTTGACATTTTCCCTATGGATGCCCAAGGAACACCTCTATGTGCTGGTAACCTGGTAAACTGTGATGCATAGCATGCAGGCGGGTACATGGACAAGGCACAGAAATACACGGACAAAGCACTCATGCAGATTGAGAAGCTCAAAAGTAAGAGATCTTTCTTTAAAACTTTCAAAACTTGAAACTTGACAGATCTTGTTTTGTAGATTATGTGTAAGGTCTATATGCCGTGATTGCTGTACATAATAATAATAAGATGAGATAATTTATTGCCCAGTTGACTTGTACATAAATTACAAATATATTGACCTTGGCAATGTTTTGCAGGGATAATGACCTTGTGCTTTATGTTCATTTTTCAAATCTTAAATAAAAATTATAAGACACATAATATGTGTCTATTATATTTAAAAGTATATTATACTGTATTTATGCGAGTATAGGCCTCGTGTATATTTGAAATTGTCAATTTTCAAAAAGTGGGGTGCGGCCTTTAAGAGAACCCCATTTATCAATGTATTTATATCCAACTCTTTAAAATCTGAGTGGTCAAAATAAAGGGGGCGGCCCTTTTCTCGAGTCGAGGGCGGCCTATAAGCGAGTAAATACGGTAATCCTTGCTGTTAAAGCGCCTTAAAACGCTACTACTACTACTACTACTACTACTACTACTACTACTACTACTACTACTACTACTACTACCACTACCAACACCACTACTAGTACTACTACCACTACCACCTCCACCACCAACACCACTACCTCTACCACTACCACCACTACTAACACTCACAACATAAGCTTTAATGACTGCCTCAATGCCAGCATTATAAAAGCCTTGCCACCTGTGAAGGAGAGTTCAGGAACTGAGAATTGGGCCCACCAAATGGTCATCAGCTCCCTTGAGCCTCCCAACCTCAACCTACGCTTTGCTAACCTTGGGGTCCAGAGGGGAAACACAGAACTACCTTACCCGACTGACCTTCTCTAGTTCCCCTCTCGACCGCCTCTCTTGTACATATTTGTAAATAGTAGCCATTTATTTAGTCAGTTACTCTCTCAACTCCGACGGGTGAACAAGGCTGTTCAAGCCGAAACGTTGTGTCATGATGTTATTTGTGTATATATTTATGTGACCTTCAACTCTACACAGCCACTGAACTCTTTCAAGGTAAGCTGTTGGCTAACTCTTTTAAGGTAAGCTGTTGGCTCCTAGCTGCCTATCAAATCTTTCCCCCCCCAACACTAAACCCGCCTCTAGGCACCATCAACCCAAGCAATTAACTTGAAAGTTTCAGCTCCATGATCCATTATATTGAATGGTTGCTTGAAACTTTCTATGGAATATTCGGAATTTTTTGCAATCGCATAGCTTTGAAGCTACATATTACACCAAGAGTTTGCTTTTCTCTTGTCTCAATGATGGTTGTAGCTACCCTTTGTTACCGTAAGATGGCTGCACTCGTAGCAAAAGCATGTGACCAATGTTGACAATTCATTCGAACGCTTGTGTGATGGCTTCATTCTCCTTGACGTCTGCTCGGCAGTCCGGGTTAGTGGAGCAACCTATTTGACTGTCAAGGTTACACCGTCCTTTCGGATATGACGTAAAGCCATTGGTCCCCTTGGTACTTTTCAAAAGGAGTAGGCTAAGTGCCGGTACCGGGTTTCCCCTCCTGCCAACCAGCCTGACAAAATAGGTATTTATTGTTAAGGTAGTACTTATAAATGACTATAGATAGCCTGAATGAAAATCTCAAAAGTGCATTTCAAATGTTGTTTTTGATGTTTTGTCACTATAAC
The DNA here is from genome assembly GCA_024449915.1 of Sweltsa coloradensis. Lineage (NCBI taxonomy): Eukaryota > Metazoa > Arthropoda > Insecta > Plecoptera > Chloroperlidae > Sweltsa > Sweltsa coloradensis. The sequence goes on from JAMZAV010002207.1 coordinate 179,317, forward strand.
CGAGTGAGAACCTACCTGTTTCAGTCGTGGACAACAAACCGATCCTCTCCGTCTTCCAGCTCATGTTGTTGGAGCACATCATCATGTGTCGTCTCGTCATGGGCAACAAGTCGCTCGCTCTCCAAGAGATCTCGCAGGCGTGTGCATTGTGCCAGCAGCAGCCGCGTCTGTTGAACACGCACCGCCCGCAGATACACACGCTGCTCGGACTCTACGCAATGAGCATGAACTGCATGGAGGCTGCCGAGGCTCAGTTCACGGCTGCGCTCAGGGTAATGATCACATTAGTTTTTTCACAGTTTTAGTCACAAGAGCGGAGTATATTACTCCCCTAAACTAGAGGCGAGCTCTGGGAATCGTCGGTCGGGGACACTTTCCCTTTCCCTTGACGAACTCTCCGACGACGATGATCCCGTCTGGGCCCGGGGTAGAATTTAGTCACAAGTCAGTTTTATTTTTCTGCAGTTAAAAAGTATACCTGCCTGTACTAGCATTTCTTTAGACTTTAAAATGTTACTAATAATGTCCTTCTGTTCTCCAGACTTCCCAGGAACATAAACTGTGGACATTTGCAAATCTCAACTTGGCTATCGTTTTTCTACGCGCCAAGAGAGAACAGGAGTTTGGTGCGCTGCTGGAACGCATCAAGCCTGAAACACTTCCGTCGCACTCACACAGTTTACGTGCCGCGGCGTACTATGTGCAAGGGCTTCAGTCCTTCTTTCAAGCACGCTACAATGAGGCCAAGTAAGAATTTTATATAATATTAATTTATGAAGACGTTGGAAAACGAGATGAAGTGTGGGAGCACGTAGCAAAAGTAAAGCTGTGGGAGGACAAAAGAGAGAGGAGTAAATTGGTGGAGAGTATTCGGTCAAAACCGGAACTATCATATTGTACGGACTTACGTCAAGTACTTCCATATTTTCATGTGTACATACATTACATACATTATTACTTGTCTTAACTAACTAAAATAAGTCATTTAAAATATTGTTTGTATATTGTAGATGATGTTTTCTTTCTGCTGTGTATGGTCGTAGCCGATTTCTCGTCGCCTTCCTAGCATTTGCTCTTCGGACTATGGGAAACCACGAAAACCACATCAGGATTGAGGCTGTATCGGAATCTCAAAGTATAATTCTTAGTTTAGAAATTTACGAGCTATTCTACACGTGTTGAGTATTACTGCTTTTTGAATCTCAATGTATACATTGGGTTGAAGATCTAGTTGTTTAATGCCGTCATGTAGCTTTTTAGGTATTATGCCGTTGGCCGATAGGCTATAACGAATGGGATTGTATTTACCTTTTTCTGTTTCCACATCTTCTTGATCTCAATTGCAAGTTCCCTAGGCCTATACTTGTAAATTTTTTTCTTCCATGTAGTCTCAACGTTATGGCACATTGGGACAGCAACGTCGATAAGGGTAGTTTCTTGTTTCTTCTTGTCAATTATTATTATATCGGTCTGTTGTGATGTATAGTTTGGTCTGTTATCCAGTTTGTATTTGTCGTAAGGTGTGTTTGTGTCAGTGAAGTTGTACTTGATTGCTAGTTTTTGATGAATAATGTTAGCTACTTGGTTATTTCTGTAGAGGTAGGCCCTAATCTATTTGACATAATGATTGGCACCCAGATATTATGATATGCTTCATTGTTTCACCCTTTACACTACATTTTCTACATTGATCTTTTACTTTCGCATCTTGTATACCTAATGTATTTTTTATAATTGTTTGTCGCAGTCACTCTGTCTTGAATAGCCATCATAAAACCTTCTGTTTCTCCAAATAGTTCCTGGTTGTTTAACCATCTATTTGATGATCTACGTGTCCTTTGTGCAGTTCATCATAATGTCTCTTCTCTTGTGTAGCTTCTTTTCTGAGTGACGTAACACTTTTAATCATAGGCCTATATCAAAATACTTTAATCTATTATCATATCATATTACTGAAATCGATTATTGATCGATATTTTGATAATCGATGGCAACCCTAATAAAAACTGTTGTAATGAGTCGAGTCGATAAGTATATTTATTTTTCTTGGTGTAAAATTCATTATTTACTGTATTTTTTTCCCCCCATAATCTACTCTACTTGTTTTTACTTACGTACAAGGATTTTGTGGCACCCCTACACAAGGTCCCCGGTACCCTGGTTGGGAACCACTGCTAACTCAAACATGTCTTCAATTTCAGACGATATCTGAGGGAAACGCTGAAGATGGCCAACGCAGAGGACTTGAACCGTCTGACATCCTGTTCCTTGGTGTTGCTCGGGCACATCTTCTTGTCGCTCGGCAACAGCAGGGAGAGCATGAACATGGTGACGCCCGCCATGCAGCTGGCCAGCAAGATACCCGACGTACATGTGCAGCTCTGGGCGTCGGCTATTCTCAAAGGTAAAAGAACAAAATTGTTTCAGTATCCCTGAATGACGAATATGTAGGGACCCTTGATTTTCGCGAGCACTTTATTCGCGAATTTTCGCAATTTTGTTGATAAATGAATTTGACAAACAGATGTCGAACCTTTGGTGACCTTGGCATTCAAATGGCGTCCGCGAGTTTTCGCGATTTTCGGCGTTTTTTAGGTTTTATGCGATTTTATTCATTTATTACAAATTCACGGATTTTTCCGCGATTTCACAACTTTTTGCGATGTTTTTCTGATTTTTAGTGTTCAAATCACAAAAAGTGCAGAATTATTTGAAAATCCCGCTAGATTTCGAGTTTCGATCATATTCAAGATGGCTGACTGTGAAATCGATTATTTCGCACAAAAGTTCGACTAATCGATTTTTCGGTCGATAGTCGACCATACCAGCAGATTGTGATGCTTTGTGCCTAAGTTGCAGCTGTCTTGTATTCTGTGATCGCAAACTGTCGATAAAATGACGAAAATAATCCGCGCGAGTGTAAATAAAGATAAAGACATGTTATTTGTTTGATTTCAATAGACCTACACCTTGTTTCTTGCATCAGATGTGTTTCCAGGACAACAAAAGAGTTGACAGGCTGTCTGGGCCTACCTACCTCAAATTCGCGATGTCTGAGGCACTGAGTCAAAGCTGTTTAATGTTATGTCTACCATAAGAAAATCGTTGATTTGTCAAAATTATGAGAATAAGTGCCCAGGCCCTAAACATAGCCCTAAGCAATTCAAATGACACTGGACCCTAGGCCTAGGCCTAGGTACTAGTATGGAGCAGGTTTAGGGCCTAGGCCATCTTCAGTAAACAACACAGCATTGGACCTTTTGGATACTACGGTTGTATCTAGGCCTAGTCGAGTTATGTCTGCAAAAAATGCACAGAAGAAATTTTAAAACAGAGATAATTTTAAAGAACCTTGGCCTTGACCCCAACCTACACATCTCAAGCCCCTAGCCTAAGGCCTAGGGGCCCATGTACACTTCATTTTGTATGACATTCATTGGTATTAGTAGCTAGTTCATTTCCTAGGGCCTATACCTACCACGATATCAGGCTCTAGTCTCGATTTTTTAAATGGGAACAGTAGCCTAGGCCAAGTAAATAAATAAATAAATAAAATAAAAGCAGTTCTTTTAGGCCTAGGCCCTAGCTATTTTGGCATAGGCCTAGGCTAGGTCTAGATTAGTGTATTCCATTACATTCTTGTTATATATAAATGATAACATTACAATATGCATGAATGACACACAGTCACATGCAAATTAACTAATTTATTCACCGCTTTTATTTACCGCTTTTTGTCGAGTTTTGATTTTAACACCGGGCTTTTTGCACGCTTTTTTTTTATTTTTGTACCGCTTTTGGCGGTTTTTTTTTACATAAATTTGGTCCCCACGAATATGTTTTTGGATAAAGGTAAAAAAACAAGGGTT